>RXID01014888.1:0-32412 GCA_005019695.1 Trichopus zeylanicus subsp. travancoricus | reverse complement strand
CCCGCCCGCTCGCGCTCGAGCCCGGCTAGGCCCACCAACCCCCGCCCCCACCCCCCCGCGCGTGATCTTCGGCGAGCTCCCGCCCGGGCACTCCTATCCAAGGCGAGCTCACGCCCAACCGCCGCGAGCCCCGACAGAGCTCCCGCCCCCCGCTCTCAGTCCCGACGAGCTCCCCCCGCTCGCCCGCGCGAGCCCGGCGAGCTCCCGAGCCCGGCACGCGTCGGGCGTGCCGGCGAGCTCCCGCCCGCGCGCTCGAGCCCGGCGAGCTCCCACTCCTGCTCCCGCATGCGTTCGTTGGCGAAGATGAACAGTAATGAATAGTACCCTAACCGATACGAAACCGCAGGTTTCGTTTCGGTTTCGGCCGAAACTGCGAACCTTGGTTTTTACAACAATACCCTTATACATCTCTTACCAGTCCTTAATAAATACATAAAATACTATGTCATACATAAAATAATATAATAATATATAAATTAGGGTATGAGGTATGAAGTATGAACACTGTGATAATATTATAATATATTATATTATTACTGTAAAGTAATACAATAATATATAAAATAATGTATGAATTTTGTATTTAAAAATTTATTATTATGATAAAAATTATATATTCTTTTAGTCACATATAATTAATTTTGATTATAATAATTATTTTAAGTATATATACTTAAATTTAATTATTTTATTTTTTTTAGTGATTTGATTATAATCATTTTATCTTATTTTTGTATATCTTAGATTGGCTTTGATCACATTCTATTTTATTTTTATTTATATTAAATTAATTTTAATCATAATAAATACAATATCTGTTATAATATATACTATATATATTTGTTATAGTATTTTAACAGTATTAAATATTATTAATAATAAAAGATGGTAAAATAAAATATTTGTTACATCGAAAAAGAGTAGATAAACAAATTTAAAAATTGAAGGAGACTATTAATCAATTGAAAAATTTTTAGGATTTATATAAACATTTTTCCAAGTGGTTGAGCTGATTTAATTTGAGACCGGTAAAAATCACTCTAAGGGGTAAATAATTTTATGAATACCATCGGCAAATCCATTTTTCAATTCGGAGGGCAACTGTGGTTTTCACAGTCAAACCGTGTGCTTTGGGTAATTGATTAAATACCAAGGGTGTTAGTCGAAAAATCGCCGTCTTGAGTCGATAGCGCAGCCTCCGATCGCCAGCGCTTAATTCTCTTTCTTCTGTCTCGCTCATCGCTTCTGGTCTCGCCATCTGAAAAAAAATGGTATTTTTCTTTCGAAATTATTTCTTTTCTGGATCACTATACAACCGAATGCCCCCAATCTCTTCGCTTTTTTGTATCTCCTTTTTCCGCGCTTACTGACGATGTGATTTGATGACAGATCCGGTTCATTTTGCTCCAGAACCGGCAGGGCAAGACCCGGCTCGCCAAGTACTACGTCCCCCTCGAGGAATCGGAGAAGCACAAGGTTGAATACGAGGTCCGATCTCCTTTCCCCTTTCTCACTCTTTTCAAATTCCGATTTTTCCTTATTTTTCCGCAGTTTTTTGGTGGAAATGGCGTTGACGTTGACCTAGGGTTTCGATTTGTCTAGGTTCATCGGCTGGTCGTCAACAGAGATCCCAAATTTACCAACTTTGTTGAGGTGCGCAACTCCTGTGATCGGATTTACTTCTCGATTTGTTTTTAAATTAGAGTCATGGCATATAAACTCATTTTTCTTCTCAATGTATACCTGTTGGATTCATAGTTGCATAAAACTGGGTTCTGTTCTTTCTATTTTACTTCTTTATTTACCTTTTTCTCCTTGTTCCGTCAATTGAAGGATTGTTTGTTACTTCACGCAGTTCCGCACCCACAAGGTCATCTACAGAAGATATGCAGGGCTGTTCTTCTCATTGTGTGTTGATATCACTGACAATGAATTAGCATACTTGGAGTGCATCCATTTATTTGTGGAGATATTGGATCACTTTTTTAGCAACGTCTGTGAGCTTGATTTGGTCTTTAATTTCCACAAGGTTTGTTGGCTTTATGACCTATAAATTCCGTGCTATTGCTTTTCTTTTGGTATTTAGTCATAAGTCGCTGTATGAATTCTTTTAATTTTTATGCCATTGCTGTTGTTTTAGAATTTAGCCACTGACTGAATTCATGGTAGCGTACAAAGTTCTCTGGACTGTGCTTGTTTCGTTTTGGCCTTGTTAGTGACTGAAAGTGACCATTCAGTAGGACATGCTAATTTCTCAGCTCCCATATTACTTGGTGAATAATGCTTGTGTGTGAATGCAAGCACACAATTTCATAGAGCATTGTATATCTTTCTCGAACAAAATCATTGTTCTGTTCAAGTTTCATATCAATATTAACCAAACTAGCATATTACATTTTTGAAGTCATATGATAATAGCCCATCTAGAGATGCTGGAAATGGGGTTGGAGGGTTATCATCTTTTGTTAGGACTAGTATCAATATATCTGTCCTGACATCTGATTTTCTTCAAGATGCTGGGAACTTTGTCAGTTTTAACCAAATTGTTTTTTCTTGATTCACTAATTCTGGCTTGCTCTGTTTTATGTACACAAAACAATCCAATGTATCAGACGTAGTACACCTTGAACATTACTGTGTTGGTGTATAACGTGATCACTGAGTTTATTTAACCATTTGGAGCCTCTTTAGGTAGAAACTTTCTGCATGGAACAAAGGAGATGTTAAAAGACACGCCATTTAATTTTCTTCATACTTTTCTTGGGACTCTGGCTTCCAAGAAATCCAATTTATATATGGCAAATTTTACTTTCTGCTGCCCATGATTAGTACTCAAGTTTTGCATTCTTTGTTAAGTTCAGGTGCTGTGCGCTTTCTAAATACTTATTTCAAAAAAATTCTTTAGTGCATTAAACAGAAAATTGGCAGATTTCCACTAATACTTCTTCCTTAGCAGCAGCTTTAATGCTTGTGAAACCATTAGCATGTGGGACATTGTCTATTTGTTTGTTTCTCATGTTTTAGTTAGGATCATTTCTTTTGTGCTTGAATTTTTTCATTTAAAATTTTCTTTTCTTTCTGTGAAGGTATACCTTATATTGGACGAGTTCATTCTTGCTGGAGAACTGCAGGAAACAAGCAAGAGAGTAAGCCTTTCTTCTCTCTCTCTCTCTCTCTCACACACACACACACAGAGACACCCTCTCTCCCTCTCAACTCATATCATTGGAACCAATAACTTATTTGGCTTATAGGCAGATTAACCTGTGTTCCCATCTGCTAGTCTAAAATTTACCTTTAGGCTAACAGCGTTGCCTCTTTCTCTTTTAACTCATACCATTGGAACCGATAACTTATTTTGGGTTATAGGCTGATTAATCTCAGATTTACTTTTTGACTGATGGCTTTGTCTTCTGCTGCACCCAGGCCATCTTTTGGTATCGAGATCATCAAAACTAATGACAATCCATGCCTTGTTTTCGATAGGTTTTACAGCAGATTGTTAATCAAAACTTTAAAATCTTGGTCATTAAAACTATCAGGATAAATTTAATGATCTAGGGTTTTTATTGACACAATATTTTTGTGTATAATCTTCAGGCAATTATTGAAAGAATGGGGGAGCTGGAGAAGCAAGAATAGTAGGGGGAGCGAGGAGCAAGAATAGTATGTAATCACTGAAGACTTTGGCTTTCTCCACATAGCAAACATCTGCTTCATTTATTAGATTGACATGTTGTAGTCCAAACCTATATCAAATGCTTGTTTGTATGATTTGAGTGAAAAAAAAAAATTTCTATTGGAGCAAATTCTTTCTGAAGAAGTTTTTCACATACTGTAATAACAACTAGACTCCTTTGTGATTGTTGAACTTTTGTTTGCAATATTAAAGTCATTCATCATAATCTCTCCAGATTAATATGCTCCTTGCTCTCTGCAATGTAGCATCCAAAGAGGTCCGTGTAAGGGATGTATACGATCATTTTGGTGACTGGCAAAAGCATCTTTTTGAGTGGGAAATATAGTTATTCACAACCTCAATTGTCCGGCTAGTCACTTCATCAGGTTCCCTTGTTTCTCATATAGAAAGCTGTGACTTTTCCGCTGTGACTTTTCCTGCATTAGTTGGCTACGTTATCACCCAGCAATCCTCTCCATACTGGATAATGAGATGGTCTGTCTATTTCGGTTGTCTCTTCCGCGGCCTGTCTATTTCGGTTGTCTCTTCCGCGGCCTAACCGAGACGAATTTTTGAAGATGAATATGAAGATTCCTTGACATTTAAAATCCGTTTCGGATTCCCCAATGCTGATCTCTTGTTTCCTTGCTCTTTTTTCTGAGCATTTTTCTGATAGAAATGGCACGAACAGCGATGAGGCTGCTGCTCTGGGAGTTTCAGAGGAGATGAAGGCTCTTGTGCTCATGTTTTTGCTACTCTACAGTTTCTGTGTTTCAGGCAACACAATTTGATATAGTTTCTCCTCTCTTTTTTGTCTCAGCTTTAATATTTTATTTTTGCATGATTTGCAGATTGTTATGACCCCTTGGATCCAAATGGAAACATCACCGTGACATTTGATATCTATCCATGGACTAAAGATGGCTACGAAGTAAGCATCATCTAATTTTTTTTTTAATCTACTGGCTGTAAACTTAATCATTGTAATAAATCCGTGCACAGGCAAGAGTCACAATACAGAACTACTACCAGTATCGGCACGTCAACGAGCCTGGGTGGGCGCTGGGGTGGAGCTGGGCAAAGGCAGAGGTGATCTGGTCCATGTACGGCGCCATCGCCACCGACCAAGGCAACTGCTCCGACTTCAAGTCCCAAGTGCCCTATTGCTGCAAGAAAGACCCCATCGTTGTCGACCTCATGCCTAGCGCGTCACCTGAGAATCGCAGTGTCAATTGCTGCCGCAACGGTGTGCTGGCTGCCTCTGCCATCAACCCGGCCAACTCGTTGTCGTACTTTGAGATGATGGTCGGGAATCTGAACCGCGTGCCGGCTGACGTGGAGATGCCACAGAATCTCAGCCTGATTGCACCAGGCGGTGGGTACACGTGCGGGCCGCTGTTGGATTCCATGCCGACTGTGATTCTGGTTGCCGGAGGCCTGAGAAAAGAGCAGGTTTTCAGTAAGACTCGGTGGCTCCTCTTTTAACTTAAAAAGAGTTTTTTAAGCAAGTAATATTACAAATTTACAAAAAATTATATATTTTATTATTATTTATAAGAAATTATTTATCTTATATTATAAATTTTTTGAAAAATCATCTCAATTAAAATATTTAAAAATATTTTATTTTAATCCGATTTTATTAATTAAAAGTAATAAAAAAGTTTAACTTTTTTAAATTTTAATTTAAATAAATATTTAATTGATATAACAAATAAATTAATTTATTTTAAATTTTATATTAGATAGATTGTTGGATTATATAAAATTGAGAATTTAAAATTTTATTTTGTCAAATCATCCTTTTATAATTATAAACCAATTATTCGAAATAAAGTTGAATAAAAATAATTTGGTTTTTTATACTAATTTAATTGATAAAATTAAATTAAATTAAAATATTTGTTGCATATTTTAATTAAAGTGATTTTTTTATAAATTTATAATATAAGATAAATAATTTTTTATTAATAATAATAAAATCGGTGATTTTTAATAAATTTATAATAAAGTAGGTAATTATTTGTTAAAAATTTTTAAACTTATTATTCATGTTATTGTCGTCATCATTGTATATACTATATAATCCTCTAAATCCATAAATAATTTCAAACCAAATCCGAACGGTTTACATGGCAATTCCCATGAACAATTTTTCTTCTCAGAGACATGGAAATCGGTGTGCACACACTCGGCCTTTGTCGCAAACAAGATGCCAGTCTGCTGCGTTTCACTGTCGACTTTCTACAACCCTGAGATAACGCCATGCCCCAATTGCAGCTGCGGCTGCCCGACTGTCGGCAACGTCCCGCTGCCATGCGTCGGGTGCGCCGACCTCTTCTGTTCTTCAATGCTAAGAGCATAGATGGTGATAGTATGTGCATGCAATGCATTTTGCAGAGATAGGGTGATGAAGAGACCAATGGGGAGGGAGTTGCAGCATCGAAGCTACGTGGGGTGCACGGAGCACATGTGCGCTGTTAGGGTTCACTGGCACGTGAAGTCCATCTATAGAGAGCAATGGAGGGTAAAGGTGACGGTGTCCAACTATGACTTCAGGAATAACTATTCCAACTGGAATTTGGTAATCCAGCACCCCAGTTTTAGCCAGCATTTGTTGTCTTTCAGCTTCAACTCCATCAGACTCCCCACTCTCGCTGGAATGGGTATTGTTCTCATTGATTTTTGTGAGATTGCAATTTTTTATGTGTGTGGTTTTCAAAAGAAAACAAGTAATCAGTAAGCATGGATGTGATGATGCAGATGAGGCAGCCTTATTCTGGGGCCTAGATTACTTCAACGCGATGCTGTTGCATGCTGACGAGCAGGCAGCGGGCTCGGTCACGACGGAGGTGTTGATGGACAAGGACCCTAGCTCGTTCACACTGAGACATGGCTGGGCTTTTCCCCGGAGAATCTACTTTAATGGCGATAACTGCGAGATGCCACTGCCGGACCAGTTCCCAGGACTTCCCAGTGCTGCTTTCCATCTGCCAAATTATCTTCTGCGCCTTCTTTTCTTCTTGTTCTTCTTTTTGTTGATTTCATAGTTGAAATCTTTTTTTAGTTTGATAGCAACAACAGTGTAGATGTATGTAAAGCTTTGCTTCTGATGAATAAAAGTCCATACAATTGCCCCTTTGTTTTAAAATTTTCATTATGATGAATAAAAGTCAAATTAACTCAGTGAAATCTAAAGCCCAAACCCGTAGCCTGCAATTTAGCAGTAAGTTCATTTAAGACAAAGATCCCATGTTTGACGTTGCTGTTTCGAGAGATATCATAGACATTGTGAAATTCATGGAAGATCGTGTACAAAAATCTATTCGTATTCACAAGCATCGCAGTTTGAATTACAAAGCCAATTTTGACTGATCATCCAACGAATCACACAATTTTGGTGAAAGTTCAAAGAGGCCATTTGTAGCAACAGAAAGGATGAAAACTCTCAAACTCTTCTGTCGGGTCTCATAAACTGACTCTTGTGCACAAGAAATACTTCATGATCAGCTCATTTTATGGAAGCGCAAGCTGCGATGGGACTTGACAAGATTCCCTCAAACTTCCCAGTTTCAAGGTACCACAATTATCTACAATTTCTGTGGATTCTGAACACCTGCTGGGCTGGGAAGATTGCTCATACTTGCAGTTCTTAGGAGCCTGCGGAACTCAGGCAGACTAATCTTACCATCCTTGTCAATGTCGGCCTCCTCTAGAAGTGGGACAATAGATCCTCTCAACCCTGTGTGCTGCACAGCAACAATTGGTTCTTGGTTTCATACTTTTTCCCTGGAAAAAACAAAACAAATGATATCCAAGCAAAAGATTTACCATTCTGAGTTCGTCAGGTGTGATGTATCCATCCTTGTCAACATCAAATTTCTCAAATGCTGCTTGAGAACGCAAGTTCCACTTTGCAGAGTCGTGTTCCTCCAACTGATGAACATGTAGAGTTGCAGCGACAAACTCAGGAAAATCAACCAACCCATCTGTGTTGGTGTCAATCTGTTTCATTCCGTAACATAGACATTAGGGTCTCAAAATGATTTAGTTTGTGACTAAAAAAATTAATATTTAGAAAGTAGTTTGTGTTCATTAGTCAAAAAACAGCAGAAATCAATTTGCGAAAATGTGATTGAAGAAACAGAACTAAAACAATAATGTATAGTGGCTGACCGCTTGAAGAATCTCTACTACACGTGGCTCCCTCATTCTCCAAGGAATATCTTTTGCTAGAGCCTAAATAATCATAAAAGAAATATAACTGTGAAATGGAACTTGACAAAAGCAGAAGTTGATAGAATGCACCAAAAAGTAATTTGATCAAGAGAATTAAAATCCAATCATGGCTGAAATACGGGACAACATCTCATGCAGTAAATACAAGCAACCCCATTCTGCTTTGTAAGAAATCAGAAAAAGCTTACTTGTCTCATCTCTTCAAGGCTAATTGAGCCATTTTTATCGACATCTATTGCATCAAACTGGTCACGGAGATCAGCCAGCTCCTCCTCACCTAGTGTACTTGCCAATGCCTGCAGAGGCCATTCAGTAACCTTTTATTGTCCATAGAACTCTATGTAACAACATAATTAAGAATTAATCTGGTCATAGGTCATTCAGAAGGCAATAAGAATCGCATACCCTAAGAGCAAACTGCTTGAAACGACTATACTTGACAAATTGACGCATGTTCGACAGGACAGATATATCTATGGGGATCTCTGATGCATCTCCTCCCTCTCTCACCCATCGGTGTGCTGTTAGAAAGAACATAGTCCATAAAGCACTTAAAACAGAGAAGATTTAGAAAACAAATGAACTATTGAGATGAGAAAACAAAATGCCAATATGTTCTGAAATTGCTGTCAAGCATGATAAGCATGCATAAGTTACGCTACACTAGGAAGTCAGAAACAGATAATCATCCAAAAGTTGATTTAGTGACCATCATACTGTAACATGAATCTAAGAAGTATTCCTTGGTACTAGGTGAAACAAAACTGAACCAAAGACATACATAGAGCTTGAGCAGCAGTCAGTCTTGCTCGAGGATCTTTTACAAGCAACTTTTGAACAAAATCCTTGGCACTGTCACTGATGCTTGTCCAGGGCTTTCGGCGAAAATCAGGCTTATTTTTCAGGACCTAAAGCAGAGCAACAGAAAAAAGGATACTTATTCCCATGTTCCAAAAAAATGCCAAAATATTACCAAAAAAATGTCAAAATAAAACCAGAAAAACATTAATAAATCTCATGTGCTTGCATACATATTTTTGTTAACATATTCAAAATTTACACCAGAGCTTCACTAGTCATGACATTAAGTCAATCACCATAATCAAAAGAAAAACAAATGATTACAGTCAGTATTCAGTAAATACCAAACTCAATGATGCAAGCAGCTTTTAAGAACTACAACATCAGTAAATTATAAGTGCATAAATCATTGTTTGGATTGGTTTTTTGCACAAATCCCAGTAGGGTGATTGTTAGTTGTCAGATTTCTAAATTAAACTAATTACTCACATAGTATTGAATAACCCCGTCAGTTTTTGCAACTTCCTAGATACTTTTATCTTTTCATGACTGCAGGTTCACTAATTTATGCATCTAATTCCTCCTACTATGTACTTTCTGAAGAAGTCTTGTGTTTCCTTTTTATTCATTGAGAATGGTGTTGTCCAATATATAGCGGAGGTTGCCTCTTCTCATTATGGGAAAGCTTTAATCTAAGGAAAAACAAATAAAGGAAATATAATAACAGAAAAAATCAAATCAAGTCAAATGAATCTCTTCCTAATTTCTAGTTATTTATAAATCTAGAGTAGAAAATTTAGGAATAATTCCAGGAATCTTAATAATCCCCCCTCAAGTTGGTGAGTGAATGTCCTCCATTCCCAACTTGCTTGTGATTTCCTGAAACCTTGAAGCCGGTAACCCTTTAGTTAGAACATCAGCTGGTTGATTCCTAGATGACACAGGGAATTGTGATAAGTTCACTATCTAGCTTCTCCTTGATAAAGTGTATGTCAACCTCAACGTGTTTGGTGCGATCATGTTGGACCGGGTTATGGACTATGCTAATAGTCGACTTATTATCACAATATAATCTCATTGGTCTATCTATCTCAATCCTTAGATCCTTTAGAATAATCTTAAATCATAGGAGTTCACAAATTCCATGTGTCATGGACCGAAATTCCACTTCAGCACTTGATCTTGTCACAACAGTTTGCTAGTAAACAGATTTCCAGCTATAAAGGCACAACAGCCAGAAGTAAATCTCCTATTTGTTAGAGATCCTGCATAGTCTGCATCAGTGTAAGCCTCAACTGAAAGCTCATTTCCTTTCTGAAATAAAATTTCCCTTCCTGGAGTTCAAGTATTGGAAAACCTTGTGAACTACTTGTAGATGTTCTTCACTTGGATCATGCATATATTGATTGATCGCACTTACTGCATAGGATATGTCAGGCCATGTGTGAGAGAGGTAAATTAATCTCCCAACTAATTTTGGTGGGTCCTTTATCAACTGCATCCTTCTTGTCTTCTTGGCTTAATATGTGATTTGGGTCAATAAAAATGCTTAAAGCCCTGCTTCTTAAAGTGCCCATCTCCTTTAGCAAGTCTAGTACATATGTCCATTGAGTTACAAATATCCCTTGTCTAGAATATGCCACCTCAATTCCAAAAAAGTACTTCAGTTTGCCCTACTCCTTGAATTCAAACTCTTGAGCTAGTTGTGCTTTCAAACTCTTTTTCTCTTCTCCATCATTCTCAACAAAAATGATGTCATTAACATACACCACTAGAACAGTAATCTTCCTCTCCTTTGAGTTGTTTGATGAATAAAGTGTGATCACCCTAACTTTGTGTATAGCCAAATATCACCATAGTCTTAATAACCATATTCTTGCAATTGTTTTAACTCATACGAGGCTTTTTTAACTTGCAGACTTTATGAGAACCGAATTCCCCATCAAATCCTGACTGGGCTTCCATGCATACCTCTTCTTCCATATCTCCATGTAGAAAGGCGTTCTTCACATCAAATTGCTGAATTTTCCATTCTAAATGAGCTGCTAGAGATAACAGGATTCTTACTGTGTTCATCTTTGCTAATGGAGCAAAGGTCTCTTGGTAATCTACCCCATAGGTCCATGTTTATTCTTTTGCAACTAGCCTCGCCTTATACCTTTCAAGGGTTCCATTTGCTTTAAACTTCACTGTGTACACCCATTTGCAACCAATTGCCCTCTTTCTCTTGGGACGCTCAACAATATCCCTAGTCTTTTTCTTCTCCAAGGCCTTCATCTCTTCCTTCATTGCACATGTCCAATTCCAGTCTCCTAAAGCTTGATGTACTGTTTTGGGAATCTCAAATAGGTTCAAGGTAACGAGAAAGCTTTTGTGTCAGGTGGAAAGGCAACATAAGCATATGAAGTTGGATATTGGGTGTTGTGTATACTTTCGTGTTCCTTTTCTCAAAGCTATAGGAAGGTCAAGGTCATTTTTTAAGGTGGGCTGGTCAACACATGAAACAGAATCATTAGGATTAAAACCAACTATATTCAAAGTATTTTCAGTACCTCTGCTCAAGTTAGGCTCTTGGATCTGTTTTGGTACTTGTGAGGGTTGCAGTCTTCTTGAATATTGTTTCAGCTGCAACTTTAAAGGAGCTCTTGAAAGTTGGGTTTTTGGGTCTGCACTTGGTTCAAGGTTCTGCAACACTGGGGTGGCTCAGTTTTGTCAGATAAGGTTGAATTGGGCTCGGTTTCAATGAAACCAACAGCTGTTATGGGTTCAACAGTATGATTTGCTTAGAAGGTTGGCTCAGTTTCAGTTTTAGGGGAGCCAAGATGATGTTCAAGATCACGAAAGGAACCTAAACACATATCTTTCTCGAATGATTTCTTCCCCCGAAGATGAGCGGGAAGGGGTTTGTAGAAGGGTGCAGCTTCATGGAACATAGCACCCATGGAGACAAGGACCTTCAGGTAGTCAGGTCATAGCACTTATAGCCTTTTTGGGTGGAGGAGTAACCAATGAAGACACATTTCTTGGCTCGGGGATCTAGTTTAGATCGGTTGGTTTTATGGATGTGGAGGGAGGCTATACAACCAAACACCTTAGGAGGAAGGCTTCAAATGGAGATGTAATCAGGAAAGTCCCAAAATAATGTGGATGAAGGGCTTTGATTTCCTAAGACTTTGGAAGCAAAGTGGTTGATGAGATGTGTAGTTGTGAGGACTGCTTCACCCCAAAGAAATTTGGGGACATTGGATTGAAACAAGAGGGCATGGGTGACCTCCAACAGATGGCGGTTTCTTCAAATCAGGTCGAGTGGTATCACCTGGTTTAGTACTCTTACTGTCTCCAACTTCTCGAGATACCATTGCAGCAGCTGCAGGTGAGTGGGGTTCCAGCATAATGCTCGTCTGCTCTCCTTGGCCCGAACAGTGGAAAATATTTCTCGGAGTGTGAGGATTGGATCCTTACCAAGCATCTGCATTCTGATTTGACCATATTTAGCATTCAACCCTGCCAAGAACTCAAAACATTCGATCATGTTCTAACACCTCCTGGTAGGTCTGAATATCATCATTATACTTGATCTTCAAATCTCTGTAGTGGTCTATTTCGAGACATAAACCTGTCATCCTATTGTAATAATCAGTGATAGACATATTTCCTTGTTTAGTAGAAGCAAGTTGCACTTTTAATTCATAAACTAGTGCAATGTCCTTTTTGGAATAAGTCTATTAGAGTGTCTCCCATATAGCCCTTGCAGAAGAGAGGAACATCACATTCTGGTTAACTTCTGATTTCATGGAGTTCCACAGCCATTATTATAATATAAGGTGTGATAAATTAGTCCCTCATCGGATATTGGATGGATAGAGTCCAATATATATAGTGAAAAAAGCTCATATCTCATGAGCTTAAGCTTTTGGGATGGTTTGGTGTCCGACCCATTATATTATTCCGGTTCGATACTGTTTCGGCTCCCCCAACAAATGGTATCAGAGCTTCAGGTTCGAAACTATGCAAACTCTTAAGACCGAAATTACCGTGATGGTGCGATTGAATTGAGTCACATGTTAGTTTCTCTTTAAAAATCAAAAGAATGAGACAAAAACCCGTTGGTATGGGTCACACGGTGGAACTGGTCGAGTAAAAGAGTTCTTAATTAAGAGTGTTAAGATTAATGTGGTTAAATCACACCTGAAGAGGGAGATTGTTATAACGTCAGGTGTGATAAATTAGTCCCACATCGGATATTGAATAGATAGAGTCCAATATATATAGTGAAAAATGCCCATATCTCATGAGCTTAAGCTTTTGGGATGATTTGGTGTCCGGCCCACTATTTTATTCTGCTTCAACACTCTTTCGGCTCCCCCAACAAACTCAAG
Organism: Trichopus zeylanicus subsp. travancoricus; assembly: GCA_005019695.1. Taxonomy (NCBI): domain Eukaryota; kingdom Viridiplantae; phylum Streptophyta; class Magnoliopsida; order Dioscoreales; family Dioscoreaceae; genus Trichopus; species Trichopus zeylanicus. The sequence continues at coordinate 19,314 of RXID01014888.1, read as the reverse complement.
ATTATGAAAAGTAACTAAAACAAGTAGAAAACGAATGGATGTGTGTTTAACCACAGGAGAGAAAATTTCATTAAAGTCAACACCCTCTTTTTGTGAATACCCTCTTGCAACTAAACGGACCTTAAATTTAATATTATCTATCTCAGAGAAATCCTCTTTCTTTCGAAATACCCACTTGCAACCAATTACTCTTTTACCTTCTGGTAATTTCACCAGATCCCAAGTATGGTTGCATCAGTGGAGTCTTCTTCATCCCTGGTCTTAAATCCAGGGTCTTTAATCTTCAGGTCAGCTTTGGTTAGGTGGTTCATCTTCCCACGTCCCTTGAGGAAGGTTAGAACTATTCGACTCCAGTATAAGTAATTTGTTCCATCAAGACAATAAAACAGATTCATATTTTGGAGTTTGCTATCTAAACTAGATGAGGTATTGCTCTTCATGTTGAATGATGTAGCTGCAACGGATGGTTCACCCAGAGTAACAGAGGGTGCATTGGATATGGAGGCATTAGTGGAGGTTGTCGACATCTCTAAGGTGAAGATTTAAGGCTAGGGTTATAGGCGGGGACTTACCATAAAGAAGTCTTGTGTAATTCCTTATTCATTGAGAATAGTGTTGTCTAATATATAGAGAAGGCTGCCTCTTCTTATTATAGGAAAGTTTCAATCTAAGGAAAAACAAATAAAGAAAATACAATAACAGAAAAAATCAAATCAAGTCAAAGGAATCTCTTTCTAATTTCTAGTTATTTATAAATTTAGAGTAGAAAATCTAGGAATAATTCCAGGAATCTTAACACTTTCCAAATCTTTGTTAAATCCTAGGCTATTTTTTTTGGCAAGTTATCTCCAAGAAATTTTGCCAGAATAACAAAGAACTCATTTGCTCAACAAAAGGAGGCAATATCCATCATTTTTTTCTCAAGCATTTAAAACTATACCCAATAACATTCCTAGAACAGGATTCAACAAGCAGCAAGTATCATTAAAACAAAAGCATCAAAGATAAGAGAAATATAGGCATATTAATAAACACAATTTACAGATATCACATCATATGCAGTATACCTCCTTGAAGATTCCATCCTCAGTTCTGTCCCAAAAAGGACGCCTTCCACAAAGTAAAATGTAGGTTATGACGCCTATGCTCCAAACATCTGATTGAGGCCCTGATTTGCGTTTCAACACTTCTGGAGCAACATAATAGGCACTGCCAACAATGTCACGAAATTTCTTCCCTGCACCATGCAATTTCACCTCTCAAACATGAACAGAACTTAAACCAATTTCTTTGATGCTAATTAGTCACTCATTCCACATAAAGTACACCTTAACATGGGAAATGGCAATAAGAAAGCAAGGCACAAGCTCATAGCCACTGGATACCTGGCTTGATAAAATCTGAGAGTCCAAAGTCTGTTGTCTTGAGTGGTGAATCTTCTTTGGTTGATTTGAAAAGGAAATTCTGTAAATATACATGGCATTGATAATTTCACATATCATTAAAATTTCAACAGCCCATGCTAGTGTTTTAAATACCTCAGGCTTCATATCTCGATGCACCAAACCATGTAAATGGCACTCAGCTGCAACTTTGAGCATCTGTCGCACAACAATGGCAGCATCTTTCTCACTATAGCGGCTATCCTTCCTAATAAGAGAAAATCACACACTCAGTTTGTATATTCCAAAACAAAGCCCAAAAGAGAAGGCATTGCAAAGTACTATGAGCACAGCATATTAGATCATCTCTCCTGTTTATGGCAAAGATCCGAGGAAAAATTAAAGAAACAAAAGACAATAACAATTGAACGTCTTACTTGGCTAATATACGATCCAGTAGTTCACCACCTTCGCATAATCTGATTAGAAAAAGATAAATGGTGTAAATAACTGCCCCAACCCCAGGAAGACAAATTACAACAAATTTGACATAGAACCCACAAATAGGTAAATTAGTGCAAGGGATCCCACTTATCGGGCACACAATACTTACATAAAAATCAAGTGGAGAAGGCTGAGTTCAAAATAGTAAAATCATATCAATTCTCAAAAGTTTTATCAGTTCTCGATTTAATTTTCTGAGTGCAATTCTCTATGAGTCAGCATCAAATAGTAAATCATAAAGACTCTCAACTAATAATGCATACACCCTTCTTGAGCAGTATAGTACCACAACTGCTCTCATCCTTAAGAATCTGCTATCATTCAAAACGATGAACTTTTGCTAAAGTTCTTTGTATCTACTTGACGTAGATATGGAACAAGACAATTAGGCAGTCCACAAGAAAGAAATATCTAGAGCAAGAAATGTACATATACAGATGCCCCAAGGTCAGAGACAAATTGTACATTATGATAACAATGAAGTTTTTATCAAACTAACAAACAGTGGGAAAATAACAGAATAATGAAATTAATTTAGAATGTTTGTGTTTTCTTAAATGATGTAAACATAAACTGCCTTTTGATGATTCAAAAACAACATTGTGATATTTCAGTCAACAAAGAAACTGTGATTCAAAATTGTAGTAAAAAATCAATTGAAATAAAAGGGCAATTAAGTAATGAACTTTCAGTGCGAGAATTATATTAGATGAAAATGCACACATCAACACCATCAGGAAGTGTATGAAAACTTACTCCATCACAATGTACACGTATGAGACATCTTCAAAGGCATTATGGAAGTGTACAACATTCTCGTGGCCTTTCAGTTGTCGCAGTATCTTTACTTCCCGTTTAACATCATCAACAGCAATTGGAAGGGCCATCTAGCACAAAAATCAATACATAGAGAGTATTATTAGACTGCAGAAGAGGAAAAGTTTTCTGATTTTAAGAGCAGTACTTAATGAAGGAGTTAGTATTTTATCCCAAGAATTTCCACAGATAAATTGAAGCAGAAATTTAGACAAACAAAAAGTTAGCAAGCATTACAAGTCCAACATGTGTTCTACTACTTAGAGATGTACCATTTTGGAGGAAAAAATCTGATTTCAATGATTCACTCAATTCTCTCAATTTGACATCACACACATCAGTTGACAATAACTATTCATGAGGTACAAATCCTGCGCACAAGGTTGGATCTTGTCTCTTATTGCTACTTAGAGCACAATACTCAATCAGAGATTCTATTCTTCATTGTCAAAAAAATTCAGAGATCTCATCTCATTTAATTCCCAGCTATAGATAGGTTCCAAAATATTCAGAGTAACCACGTCATGATATGATGAGAAGAATCGTCAGAAATCACAGAAGATTATTCTTTTCATTGGTTAAATATAATTCATTATGGAGTAACAAAGTCGATGCTGCAATCAATAAAAAAACCAAGAGGATCCGATAATCAAATTTCAAAATATCCACCATTGTTTCCCATACAAATTACCATCTAGTTCACTTAAAATGTATTTCTGTCTATTGCTAGTAAGGAATCTGATGACCGCAACGAGCTCAAAAATGGAAATTTTCCTTCAAAATCTAAATGGACCTTAAAATTAGATGATAAACATAGAAAATTCAACTGACCAAAATGACAAGGTTCTCAGGAAAAACACCAAACAGATCACGTTCAAACAAACAACAAATAAAAGAAAAAACAAAATTTCTATTTCCCGGCAACCACGGTCCAATCATAAATACAAAATTGAGGCAAAAATCACGCCATAAATCAAGCAAACTCAATTTAAAAAAGATACGAGTCAATCAAATTCAAGAACAAAAAAAAAAACAAGAATCAATTCCCGTAGAACTTAAATTCCATACAAATCAAAACCAACAAAAAAAAAAAAAACAAAGATCCAAAGTTTTCTCCAAATTACCTTATTCTTATCAATCCTCTTCACCGCCACCCGGTCGCCATTGGCCTTATCCGTGGCAGCAAAGGTGTACCCGAACTGGCCGTGCCCCAGGAGCTTCCCCACGGCATACCGGCTCTCGAAGTCCTTGGCAAACCCGAAATCGGTTCTCTTCCCACACGGCACCTCGCCACTCGGCCGCTGGCGGGACGCCACCCTGGCATTCGCCTGATCGCGGTTGCCGCTGTTGGCGCCGCTGACCTTATTCCTTGGGTTGGAGAAGCATATCCCCATCCCTTGTCCACTTCTCTTCCTGGAAAATTGGGAGAATATCACAGATTCATCTCCTTCCACTATATGAACAGGAAAGGAAATGGCGAAGAAGGCGAAGCAGAAGGGGTCAAAGGAGAAGACTTTGGCTTTGCGTTTTTTAAATTTGCAAGAAGATGGTGGGGGCTTTTGAAAACTTGCAGGAAACCCACCTTCTCAGCTTTTTTTTTTCGCGATTTTTTTATTGGCAGCGTGGGATTTAACCGAGGAAACAAAAGACATGCAAGAGAGTTTTCTTTTGCTATTTCATCGGATTTTTCAAGTTTGATGGCCCTTTATCCCCAATTTTTCCCCACTTAATAGTTTGGGCCCAGCTCGGGCCAGCCTTGGTTGGCGCGAACAGCCTGAATCTTTCCGGATGAGTAGTTAATCTCAGGATTAAATTAATGTTTGCCATAACCCCGTTTGATTCATTGTCAAAGATAACTCAGAATAACAAAACCAAATTTCCCTCTGGAGTAACAAGAGATTGAACATTCACTTTCTCTTTGCACCCAAGATAATTTTTTGTGCGTTTAAGAGTTAACCTTATAGATTATGGAAGATAACCAAACGGGCCCGGGTCAGCCCTATCCAAGCTATTCCAAAATTGAGAGAAGGAAATACGGTCAGTCGGTCATGTACCTCCTCAATATTTTTATGCAAACAAAACTTTGCCTGAAAATACACCGCATAGTGTCCAAATTCACAAGATGCTAAATTTTATTGCCGTCATTTACTGGATATTCAATAGGATGCACACAGCAATTACAAATAAGAGACACAAGAATGGAGAATCCAATGATGAAAATAATGTTTGGTGCATTTGGTAATTTACTAAATCAATCCAAAACAGCCATTGTTTTCCCTACTGCAACCAGTTCTTGTCCATGAGAACCATGCAGACTGCTCCTTATGAAGAATATTTAGAAAGAAATCAAACAAGAGCAGCAGATAAACCGTAACTGGAAAGTAAAGATCTCTAACCAGAAAAAGTATGCAATTCATGCAACAGCTATCAACCAACTGTTGGCATTAGGTCCTCCCTGAGATCATATAAATTCATAATCCACAGTCCAGCCTGTTTTGCTGGTGTAAACATGAAGTACTGGTGAAGCATTCACCTGAATAACCCGGTTGTAATGTCCAAGCTGGCAAATCAAAGAATCCATTATCTTTTTCTTCTTTCCTCCGACACTTGGAAAAACAGAATCAAAGTTTTCCAGTTTGACAGATTCCTTTGAACACAAATCACATGATCTTCTTTTGCTGCAGAAATACAAGAAGACTGCTAATAATATATTGACACTGCTGATGACTGCAAATAAAAGACTGATCAATATTAAATAACTGATGCCTCTCCACAAGGAAGCAGGTAGGTGGCAATCAGAAGTATCAAGCCTCTAGTTAGCAGCCAATATTGAATGAAAACAAAAACTAGCATCCTTTTAGTGTATTGAACTTCACTAAAACCACAGTAAGTTATTGATTTAGGATAATGACTGGATGCAGGCCTGAATGTAGTTCTGGCAAATGAGTGAGAAGGCGGACTAAATGTGGACTCTGTCAAGTGGAAACCTTCTGTCTCTTTTTCTTTGACAAAATAAAGTCATCGTCTCCTCTTCTGCACTCAAACTGTCATCTCTTAGCTTTTGCTTTACCTTGGTCATGGTTTTTGTGGCTATCTGGTTTCCTTTCTTAACAAAACAGTAGAGGTTTTCCTGGCAGACACCACGCTTATTGGTGAACCAAGCTTCTGGTGCTGTCTTTTCTTTAGCATCTTCTCATGGACTTTCTTGGCTTCATCTGCAGGTAGCAAACCCCATTCCATTGACCTACAAGACAAGGAAAATTTCCAGAATTCACTTTCTACACATCAAGGGAAATAACAGCAGACAGTAATAGCACAGGCCAACTATAAGATGATTGGAAGAAAGCTTAAAAAAATTTCCTGCTGTAACTGTACCAAATGAACTTTAAGAATGTTTGGATGTGTAATCTTGTTCGAGTAGTAATGGTTTTCAACCTTGGTACATAGTAAATCAAAGAAGTTACTAACAATGGATCAAAGCATAGGCCTCTGATGGATCAATATCTAAATGAGGGTTGCAGTCGAAAATATGATTTTGACCATGAATTGGTATCAGTACCAATGTCAGATGTATGTAGTGAGTCTCGGCAAATTTCAATGACATGAGCATAAAGTTCATAATCAAATTCAACAAAGGCAACAGGTACATGTATACTGGATAAGAACAGAGAATCAAATTGGCCTAAGAGTGTGTCCATTTGGATGCCAGACAAATAGGAAATGGGTATATATTTTGACATGACCCACATATTATAAGGGTCAAATCAAGCCCAAATACACAACAGATTCATGTATGCTGGATAAGCAGATGCTTGACCAGCTGTCTGTATTTATCTTTAATTATAGTCCACTCGACATGCACGGCACTGCAATCAGCATGAATTTGTTTTGGACCATCATTTCAGCTCATCTCATAATCAGACTAAATTCTATTTATGCCACTCATCCAGCCACATCTCACAATCACAATATGTTAGGATCTGACATTTAGGACATTGGAGGCTAAAACTTTTATTGTGTTGAATTGATGGCTTAGCCAAACATTTCAGTTTAGCTTACTGGAAAATCATCATTTTAGTATGCTCGACCTCAGTTTATAACATTCTTATCTGTATGATTTGAAAGTCCAAACCAAAAAGGCATCAATGAGCACTCAATCCTAAGTTATATAATATTTCTACTAATATGATTATCGAAACAATTTTCAGAAAATGAAAAACAGAAGACTATGAAAGTATGCATTGGTAGAACTCAGTATGCAAGTCTCTTCACAGTCACAATTATACTTGCCAAACCATTCTCTTCGTTTGCCATTTTATTATCAAAGTAATGGATGACGGAAAAGGATGGACAACATTATCAGAAGAATAATGCTAGTGAGAAAATTGGATCTACTTTCTTTCTTTTGAAAAAAGGAAATGCACAACTCCGTTGAGCAGTATTGTCATAGAACAGAGAAGACTGTTAGGTGGATAGGGAAGAGGACAGGAGTTATGACGTCTCTAACTCAGCACGATATTGTCCTTAGGCGTCTGCAGCCCGCAACCTACCCTATCCAGGGTTTTGTTTTTCCCATCTCTCTGAAAAAATGTCTCGTTATTGGGTCTACGGCAGTCATCATATTTAGCCAAGTCTCAACTCCTGTATTTGTCGATGTGGAACTAAAGATAACTGTTGACAGTCACAAACCTTATTACCTACCCACTAGCTTACCGGCCCATCGGGTCTCACAAGAGCTACCAATTTGACGGAGTCTACAAATTCTGCTTAACCTTTAATTATGCTCAATATCACAGAAAAGGGTGCTTATGTATGTTACTGTGCCAAGTTAGTTATGGTATAGTAACATTGTGAAGCTGACTATTAGCCTAACTTTCGGAAGTTGAAAATAAAAAACTGAACCTCCATAATGACCATAGCTAATGACAAAACAAGAGAGAGGGTATCCAATCACCAAAAAAAAGGACAAACAAGCAAATAATTACTAACCAAAATGCAGCCATTTCACTGCCAGGTACTTGTTGGTACAGCGTGTCATAAAAAATCCTCAATGGATCTCTCTACAAGTGAAAAAATAAAAGGGCAGACCACCATTCGATCAGCAAAAACCGAAACCATTATTTTTCTAGAATTAATTAAAAGAACAAACAAGTCATGCTTCCTCTGGAGGGCCATGCTTCTGCACAGGTAAACCATAGACCTTCCTCTCCTTCCCTTGAATCACCCCACCGTTGCTTGCCTTCACTGCTGCATTCACTTTCTTCTTCTCATCTTCCTTCTTCACCCTTTTTTGCATCCTTTTCCCCTTTAAACAATGTAAAAAAACAAGACTTCAAAACAAGGCATATCCATAACATAAACTGATAATGCAGTGCAAATTAACAGCTCAAATTTGTAGAAAATTGCAATGAGAAACAGGGATTCACTTCCTCCTCTTCTGAGTCCTCAGGCTTTTCTACTCTCTTTAGATGGCTTGGCATTATTCTTTCTGGCTTTCTTCATCTGTTTCTTTGACCTTTTCACAGAAACCAACAGAAAGATGACCATAAGATTCATTGAAAGAAGGATCCATCCATTAAGTAAAGAAACACAAAGCCAGCTAACTAAATCCTCAAAGATAGAGAAAGCCACAATGAGGAACAGACCTTCGGTTCTTCCTCTTCGATGTCCTCACTCTCTTCTTTCTTAACTTTAGAAGGCTTAGTATTACTCTTCCTAATTACTTCTGTTTGCTTCTTTGTCTTCAACAAAATAAACAAACAAACAAACAAACAAACAAACACTGTAAGGCTGTTACTGAAGAGTTTCTACTCAAAAGCAAAGAAACACAAAACCAGTCAATAGCACAAACTAAAAATTGCAGAAAAACCAAAGATTTATCTCCAAAACCAGAAGCTTACACATAGGACAAAAAAGTTCAAATGGCAGAAAGCTAAATCCACTAAAAATCACATTGGAAGTGAAGAAATCCAAGCATTCATGCAAAGAAATAGCAGAAAACTAGCAAGGTATCATGATCGATGACTGTGCAACTAACCAAACACATTTTCCTCTTCCTTCACGTTCAATGGCTTCCCGATGCCTTTTCCCATCGCCTTGTTCTGCGTTTTCCCCGCCACTGGCCATAAAAACACAATGAGCATTAAATCACACAAACCCATAGAAAGAGAAAAAAGGAAAAAAACTACTTTTTCCAACAAGACAGAACCCAAACTTTCAGGGGCTTCTCATCTTCGTCACTGTAGACCACCTTGTTTTCGAAGCATTTCCTACGATCCGCTTCTTCATCTGGGGCATCGCGAGCGGGCGGTTATCCTTGTCTTCGTCATCCTCGTTTCCCATCTCTTTCTTCTTCGGGTGCTTCGGCTTCGGAGCAGCGGCGACAGGGCCGTCGTAGTCCTCGCCGTTGTCCTTCTCCTTCTCTTCCTTCTTGACGGGCTTCTCCCTCCGCTATTTTGGAGCTCAAAGAGATTTTTCGGGAAAAGAGCGAGTTTAAGGGGCGTTTGGTACCGGACGAAGATTAAGGTCAAATCAAGATTAATAAATTATTTTTTTTAATTAAAATTGATCTCATAATAATTTAAGGTTTAAAAAGTAAATTATTTTTTATAATAATTTAATTTAATAATAATATAAAAATAATTAATATTAATTTTATAAAAAAATAATTAAAAAAATTACTCATTCTGATCCCGATCCCGGGCGAGAATAGAAGGAAATTGTTCTATATTCACCGTCAGATTTAGATCAACGGTGCATAGGGGATCCATCGTGGTTCAAGTTTAATCCTAGGGCTGGGTTCGGGCAAATTGGTTGGTTTGGAATCTGGTTTCGGGTTTGGATTGAACCAGACTTAGCTGGTCCGAAACTCCGCGGTGTAGGTATAAGATGTGCAACCTCTCCCGTAACTTATCCTCATCCCCGAGCACCACCACGCGCGAGACTTCTGTGCCTGCGCCATGGCAATAACTCACCCAACGCGCCGTTCACTCTGCTTCCTCGCCGAGGCTTGAGCCCTTTTTCGAGCCGCCGTTATGGTCTCCCTCGCTCCTGCTCCGAGGCCTCCGCTCCAGGCGCTATCCGTCACGGCAAAGTGCTGTCGCGGCGCGAAACGAGGTCCTCTCCGGCGATCTATTTCCAAGCCCTTCCCCGAGTTCGGATCTCCTTGGAGGAGCCTTTTCTCGAATTCTGTTCGTCATCGTGACTCTTGACTGTTATTTCTGATTGCTCTGTGATTATCTCTGGGATTTTAAGTTCATTCGGAAATTCAGATGCTGTTCGTCCTCCTGTTTTCTGAATTTGGTTCTTCTGATGCAGAGGCGATTGTCACTGGATGAACAACCTAAATCGCTCCTTGAATACGGAGATTATTTGAGGTACTGATGTTTCTCTGTCGTCACGATGAGAGTTCAGTGCTTAATGTTATTGCCACTGAAAGATGGGTTTAGTCTGATAATGATTGGCATGATTAAACAGTATACGAACTTTAAGTTGATTTTCTTTGTTATTTAGGAGACTTACAGATGGAACTATAGAATTCATGGTGGTCACATTATTGTCATTTGAGAAGCTTGTAATAAATATCTACTTGATGTGTAATACCTAAAGAGATGTGAGACTCAAAATTAGCCTGCCAATCTGTTGCCATGTACATTACAGGAGTGGTCTTTTCAAAATCCTCATAATTTACTATGTAGCAAGAATGTACCCACGGAAAGATGATTGTGAAACAAGATATCATTGATTGTTACTAGTCAAGAGGCCTATCAAAGAATCTGTTGGGATTCACACCGGAATGTTTATGAATTATCTTGTTCTCGAATAACACCAAAAAGGAGAAGTAACATAAGATAAAAAAAAATAACAAAATAAAGCAGCGAGAGATCCACTATTAAAAGAAAGATTTTTACAAGAGTTTATAAGAAAGACTGCACTTTTTCTTACTCAACTAAACTCTTTACCAAGTCTCGATAATGCCTCCACCTTCAGAGAGAATTTTCAAGAAAACACCACGAGGAATCACCACGAGGGACCACCGAGAAATACTAAAAAGATCCACACACGAGAGCCGACACTCTCTCTCTTTTTCTTATCTCTATTCTTTCTATTTTTTTCTTTCTATTTCTCTCTAGTTCAACCTCAATACTACACCATACTTAAGTCTTATGTATTATAGTATATTTATAAATGCTTATTAAGTCTGAGTTTTACTCTGATTACAATTTCTAATATTATAAATCAATCATAAGTTTAAATTCAATTTAGGATTCCTACTTTAACTTAAACTCTAATTGGAGTTCGAGACATCTAAAATTCAACTATCTCCACCTTGGCTTGAACTCAGGCGTGCCATCATCATGAATCTTCAGCCGTCATCTCTCATTCAGCCCTGCTCTTGGGCTACTAGCTTATTCAGCTAATCGCAAGACGTGAGCTCGAACCAATCTCGCATTCACTCTTCATACCTACAATTTTGTACTTTTTGAAGCTTTTCGGATGACCTGTGTCTGCTGTTGTAGTAAAAGTAATTTGAGGAGAATGTTTATCTCCCATCAAATTACTCCGAATATCATGCTTCCTCTTCACTACTGTAGCTATTGGAACTCCATCTATAATGATGTTCTCTATTAATCGATAAATATTTTCGCACTTCTCACTTTTCATAAGGATTCTAATACCGCGTGTCACCTTTATGATTTCATCTCTTATTGAATAATTACAATCTTTTGAGTCCAATATACCAAGTGAAATTAGATTTATTCGTATTTTGGGGACATGTCTCACCCTACTAAGAGTACAAATCGCTCTATTAAATATCTGAATTTTAACTATTCAAACACTGGCGATCTCACAAGCTAAATTATCGCCCAACCAAACAGTACCTTTTTTTCTTATTTTTCTCATAAGAAGTAAATCAATCCTTCGTAAAGCAAATATTACAAGAACTATTGGAATCTAAAATTCACTTACCAGAAGTACCGATTTATGCGGATACTTTAAGAATATTTCCATTCGCACTATTCTCAGAAGTATCATCCGCTATTGCCGTCGTCATATTGGAGGACTTTATCTTTCCACGTTTAGGGTAATACCGTCTAATGTGGTCATACTTTTTATATGAATAACATTGTACTTCCACCTTCAATTTTGATTTGGACCGTTGTTTGTATTCTCCACGTTTTCTTAATTTTCCTCTTTTGTGAGCCATCAATCCTTTATCAAATTCCATATTAATATTGGAATTTCTCCTTTTCTCATAAGAAAGAATACTACCTGTCAAATCTTTCATCTTCAAAGTTTCTTTATCATAAAAAATTGTGGTCACAATATGATCGTATGAAGTAGAAAAAAATATCAGGAGAATCAGCGCCTTATCGTCCTCTTCAAACTTCATATCGACTTTCAGCAAATCACTGATAATCTTATTGAAGACATTCAAATGATATAATATAGTTGTTCTTTCGCGTATACGCAATCCATACAACTGTTATTTCAGGTAAAACTTATTCGTGAGACTTTTTGATATGTATAATTTTTCGAGTCTCTTCGTCAATGACAGTGTACAAAACCTAATCAGTCAAACTTAGAATAATTAAATTCAATGTCTTTTGATCTATTTTCTCTCAGTTTTTCTCGCTTATTTTGACCGACCTTGTTTTCTTTACCGTCTAACATTTTTTGCAGATTTTGACAAATAAGAACCGCTTTCATCTTCTTCTGTCATAAGGCAAAATTTATCTTGCCATCAAACTTCTCCATCGCAAGAAAGCATTTTGCCATCTTTGTTGTTTATTTCTAAACTCTGATGCCAATTGTTAGAATTTGCAGCGGAAGGTTCACGAATTACCCTATTTTCAAACAACACAAGAAATAAAGAGTAATACAAGATAAAAGAAAATAATAAGATAAGTTAGTGAGAGATCTACTATCAAAAGAAAAGCTTTTACAAGAATTTATAAGAAAGACTGCATTTTTTTTACTCAACTAAATTCTTTACCAAGTCTCGACAACACCTCCACTTTTAGAGAGAATCTCTAAAAGAACACCACAAGAAACCACCACGAGAGACTATCGAGAAGTACTAAAAAGATTCACACACGAGAACCGATACTCTCTCTCTTTCTCTCCTCTTTATTCTTCTCTATCTGTTTCTTTCTAGTTCAACCTCAATATTACATCACACCTAAGCTCTATGTATCATATTATATTTATAAATCCTTATTGAGTCTGAGTTTTACGCTAATTATAACTCCTAATATTACAAATTAATCATAAGCGTAAATCTAACTTTAAATTTGTACTTTAACTCAAACTCTAATTGGAGTTCGAGACACCTAAAACTCAACAAGAACCCAAGATGCTTTAATTTTATTTAAAATATTGTGTCCGAGCTCTAACCTGTTTAGGAACTTGCCGAAATAGACCTTCCAAGAACCCTTCTTGGTTAATATTAATTTTTTTCCTTTTTGTTAATGTTAGGTAGGAAGAGAAAAAAAAGAGGTAAATTAGGTACCAGGAAACAAGATACCAAAGGTGCTTGATGTCTGATTTCTCCTGTTAGAGGTGCCATACTGAACTTCAACTCCCAAAATAGACTAGCATATTCTACTTTTCTTATAGAACATGAGTCATATGCCATTATGTGATTTACATGACATTGGATAATTTTTGCTTACTTATCTAAGTTATGTTTCACCTCCATGAATCATGACAACATATGGTTGTAAATTGTATTTCTGAGAACACAGTACCTATTGCTTTATATAATACTTGCACATATTTTTTGCTGTTCCTGTTCTTTTATATCGACATTTGGTAATTTTTGTTGTATTTATTGACTGTAATTTTCTTGTGGAGGCAGGCAGACTGTGGAAAAGGGAGCAAAAAGAAAGTTCTTGATTCAGAAATACCAGGAAGGTAAGCAACATGATTCCCATCATACAAAATCCTCATCACTGTAGCTATGTTGCCTTCCATACCAAAGGTCACTTTCTTTGGCATTTCAAAATGGAGTATGTTGCTTCACTTCTGTTTGTGCATATTCCACATTTTGACTCTGGAGTTATCTTCATGCTTTTTTATGATAAAATGGATATAACACTGAATCTAAGGAGTAAGCAATACTATTGGGCTCATCTCTTGAAGTTATAGATACTACATGAGAGCTAAAAAAGATACTTGAATTCTTAAACTCTGTGCAGCATGCAGTAACTTGTTAACCTAGTTCCAAACAGGCACAAACACATGGACCAAGTGGAAAAAAGCATAAATTGTGGACCAACTGATTTAAGTTTTCCTCTTTCATCTGGTCACTTGCATGCTGTCAGTTCTATTGTGAGTTATAAATTTTCAAGAAATTTTGAGTACCAAGTGCCAAATTCCTCGTGTTTATTGCCATTGGTGTAGCATAGTTTGGCATGTATTTTGACTTTCCATTTTCACGAGTTTTCTCCTTTTTCTCTGCCTTTTGATTGTCCAAAGTACTGCATGGTTATTCCGTCAAATATCTTCTGCTTGCTGCAGAGTCTGCGGAGAGCACCTTATTTAGTGAAGATGGACCTGATTGTAGCAATCTGTGGCTTCAACTGTCCACAGTTTCATGCGGATTGACCTCATGGTTAAGTTTCATTCAGGTGGCACACTCAAGCGAAGGAGTGAGGATGAACATGGTTTATGAGATTGGGGAGTTATTTGAGTTGGGAATACAACTCTCTTACTTGCTCATCCTATTAGGTTTGCTTGGAGTTGGTTCCTTTTTTGTCATTCGTCAGGTGTTGGTTCGTCGAGAGCTTGACCTTTCTGCAAAGGAATTGCAGGTTGGAAACTCATTCTTGCTTTTGTTGTTCATTTATTTTGGCATACATGCTTGTAAAATATATGATATAATAGAAGAACAAATTGGAGCTTTGCGGAAAAAAAAAACTGTTGAGTGGAGCACAATTATTTTGTTGTTACAGATAAAAGGACAATTGTTAGGAGTGATACAAAATAGTCTGTTTTACATTATTGTGTTGTTTCTTTGATGTAATACTATTTTATAATTAGTTACAGAAAATCAACTATTTGTCCCATTAGGGACAGAAAGATGCCTTGAACTTGTGGCTACCTTAGAGAATTTATAGAGGCATGGCAATTAGCTTTACCTGTTCATGGGTTGGTTCTGAATCCCAAATTCCATGTTCTTTATGATATCTAACACCTTCACTACCAGTTTCATCTCTCAGCCAAATGCAAAACAAGTACATTTTTTTGTACATAAAATGTTTCTATGAAGCATTTTTCCAGGCTGACCTCAGACCTGTCATTTACAATGATTTTCCTTCTCTAAGAATCATGTTATGCTAAAATTAATTCTTTTTTTGTTGCACAAGCAGTAAGGCCTTCTGAATCACCGCAATATGCATTGAATGCTGATTTTCCTTTTTTATGCTGTTAAAATTTGGCTCTTCAGGAACAAGTTCGAAGTGGTGATGCTAGTGCTGCTGAGTATTTTGAACTTGGTGCTGTTATGCTGAGAAGAAAATTCTACCCAGCAGCTACTAAGTATTTGCTACAAGCTATTGAGAAATGGGATGGAGATGACCAAGATCTGGCTCAGGTATTAGTTGCACTTCCCTGTTCTCATTCATTTTCATCATACGAACTAGTTTTCTCCTTTTAAACCTGAAATTCAATTAGCAACAAGCCTTAAGGGAATGGATTGCAGACTTCTTATTTATTCTTATACAAGCTTGTGTTTGTGTGGTTTAGTTGGTACCAATCTCTAGTTCTATCACCAACCAATAACAAAATTTTGCTGAACAGTTGCAGTGTCAATGATGGGATTTCAGTATGTAATTAACTGATGACTTATGTAGGATAGATGACAATGACAGTGAAGGTTCTTTCTAAAATCAACACCACTGTAAATCTTTTTCTCCAAAACAATGCATTGTATCAAGAAATACTGCTAGTTGATGTTTCTAAATTTCAGTCTTATCAGCTCCTCCAGGGAGCCTTTCGTTGCCAGAGCATGATAGCTGTTGCTATGTCAAAAAATAATTCATAATATAACACAAATTTTATTCTTTTCTAATGTTTTTGTATCTCTTCTCTTTTATTTTTCACTCAGCACTTTGCCCAGTTGTATGTAGGAATTAAGCTTCTGGGAGTCAGGATGGCTTGTAAATAAGTTAAAATCTCCAAGATATAACTGTGCTAGTGTAGATTCAGAGCTCACTCTTTGTTCTATTCATCTTTATTTGTTAGATTACAAATTGCTTCCCTGGTTATATTCACCCTTTTATTAATGAGAAATAATTATATGCCGAAACTCAAATCTGAATTGAAATATTTTAGTTTTAAAGTTTTTAGTTTCCAAAATTTGGTACAGAGTGCAACCTGGGATGAATTTGGAGACTGGACTAAATCTGAACAAAACCTTCTGTGTGCTGGTTTTGGATTCACAAACTTCTTCTCTATGGCATGATGTTCTTGACTCCTAGATTTACCAGCTACTGTAGTATCAGACTGTTTTTCTTGCAGTTCAATGAACTATTCTTTTATCAATATCCAGGTCTATAATGCTCTTGGTGTCAGCTATATTCGGGACAACAAACTTGACAAGGGGATCACACAATTTGAGAAGGCTGTCAAGCTTCAACCGGGCTACGTGACAGCCTGGAACAATCTTGGCGACGCATACGAGAAGAAGAAAGATCTGAGAGCTGCTCTGAAGGCATTTGAGGAGGTGCTCCTCTTTGACCCTAACAATAAGGTGGCCCGGCCTCGCAGGGATGCCCTCAGAGACCGCGTCCAGTTGTACAAGGGAGTCCCGCTGAAATCAGAGGATCGGTAAACGTACCACCGCGTCGGCGCTGGTATGATCACGTTGTGTATTTTTAGAAATTTTCTGACTTGTTGGCGAGACGTGTTGGGTAAAACTATTGTTGCTGAAACTTTAAAACGGACGGGTGATGATGATCCAGCTCTGCGTTTCATTGGCACTTTGGAAGTCAACATGTTTGGTATGAGAACGATGCAGACGTGGGCTACTAGCTTGCATAGCAGTTTCCTCTTCATATTTTAATACTCTCGTCTGACTTAACGTATCATTTGTATATAGCTTGTCTGACTCAATGCAAGTGCTTTGTAGGTCACAATCGTGGATGCATCGGTCTAATCCTCAACAATGACGGGCATCGTCCATCAGGTAATGAGCTTTTAGATTTGGCCAATGTTTATTAGATTACCACGTTGGAAAAAAGACAGAAGACTCGTCCATATTCTCTGTATTTGCATTGGTGGCTTATGCTTTCTCCGCTGCTTGCGATGAGCACAACAGTAATAAGCCATCCGACAATTATTGTCATCTACTGAGACTAGACCAAGATATAGAAAAATATTAGCGTCCGTAGGTCAAGTTATGTTCTAAATCATACATTATAAACTTAAATTACTCAATTTATATTTTTTACATATTTATACTTAAAAATTGTCTAATTATATATTTATTTCGAATTTTAAATTTTATACATTTCTATTTTAGTAGTTAGGTTAAAAAAAACTTCCTCCACTTAGAATATATTGTATCTGTAGAAACTATTTTCAAAATTTTTCCATCTGGCGAAATAAGTTCTATTGTGAAATATAAAAAATATTCTTAGAATTTTTACTCTAATTACTTTTTAATATTTAATAGCTTGCTTCAACAATCGAATTGGGTAGTCAATGCCTCAATGGGGTTTAAACTTTAAAGGATTTAGAAAATATAAATACCTAGGAAATATCATACTAAATTATTAATGATGGTTCTTGATTTGTGATCAGAGAAGACCAAGTTCCGAGATTCAAGTCTCTGGTTGGTTGAATGATAAAGAAAAAATCATTATACTTTAGGTGATTTTTTTTTGGGATAATTACGGGTGACCCCCCCGTAATTAGCCTTAATTACGGTTAACCCCCCGTAATTAGCCTTAATTACGGTTAACCCCCCGTAATTTCCGTAATTACCCCCATCCCCTCAAATTCGCCCATATTTACCCACAGCCCCCTGATTGTTATTTAATCAAAATTTTACCAAAAAATTCCGATTTTACCCCCGTTATTTTTACACATACACCTCTAAAAACTTATTTTTTATAGTTAACCCCCCGGATTTCAGAATTTTACAAATAACACCCCGAAAGAATTCAGATTTACAAAAACGTCCTCCAAATTCGAATTTTTGCAAATAAACCCCCGGAAATTATTTCGATATACAGAAAAGTCCCCGAAATTCGGATTTTTGCAAATAACACCCAGTCGCGCGGCCGGGAGCGGAGGAGGAGGCCGGCAGGCCGGCCGCGGGAATGGTGGCGGCGGCCGGCAGCGGGAGCGGAGGCGGAGGCCGGGACGCCGGCGCGTCGAAACGCGGGCGCGGACGGCCACGGCCGAGGCCGTTCCGCGCCCGCGTGCCGGGGACGGAGGCCGAAGCCGGCGCGCCCGCACGCGGGCGCGGGCGAGGACGGCCACGGCCGAGGCCGTTCCGCCCCCGCGTGCCGGGGACGGAGGCCAAGGCCGGCGCGCCCGCACGCCGAGGCCGAGGCCGAGGCCGTTCCTCCCCCGCGTGCCGGGGACGGAGGCAGAGGCCGGCGCGCCCGCGTGACGGGGACGGACAGCCTTGGCCTTGGCGGTCCGCGCCCGCGTGCCGGCGGGCCGGCCTCGGCCTCCGTCCACGGCACGCGGGGGCGGAACGGCCTCGGCGTCCGCCTCCGCTCCCGCCGCCGGCTCGCCGGCGCCCCGGCCTCCGCCTGCTTCCCCGGGCGCGGGCGCGGATTTTTACAAATAACACCCCGAAATTATTCAAATTTACAGACAAGTCCCCGAAATTTTGATTTTTGCAAATAACTCTCCGAAATTATTCCGAATTACAAAAAAGGCCAAAACTTTCTTATATAACCCTCTTCTTCTTGTAGCCCTAAACGCATCTGCGTCGCCGCCGCCGCTGTGCTCTGCCGCTGCCGCCGTCAGTTCCTGCGCAGCTGCTGCCGTCGCTGCCCTGCCGGCTTGCCGTCGCTGTCCGCTCGTTGCCTTGCGAAATACAGTGAAAGTTTAAAATTTTCAAATTTCAAATTACAAGTTTATTATTTTGTACATTTAAAAATAGACTACCTTCTATATTTTTCTTTATAAATACGTCTAAATTTTATTTATTTTATAAATAAATTTTACAAATAAGTCATCGAAGGTTTCAAAACTTAAAATTTAAAATTACAAGTTTCATATTGTACATTTACAAATAGACCCATTCAATATTTTTTTTATAAATAAGTCTATATTTTTAATCATATTTTAAATAAAATTTTATAAAAAAGACATTTGTGTTTTTTATATTTATAATTATAAATTTAATATTTATAAATTAAAGAATAGACCCTCAAATTTTTTTTTAAAAAATAACTGTAAAATTTTTTTTAAACTAATTTTTACTTTTTTTACATTTAAGAATAAACCACCTTTAATATTTTTTTTTATAAATACGTCCAAATTTTATTTATTTTATAAATATATTTTACAAATAAGTCATCGAAGGTTTCAAAGTTTAAAATTTAAAATTATAAGTTTCATATTGTACATTTATATAAATAGAACC
>RXID01014887.1:0-214976 GCA_005019695.1 Trichopus zeylanicus subsp. travancoricus | reverse complement strand
GTTACTACAACAAGGACTACTGCTACTTCTACTACTACCACTACAACTACTGTTATTACTACTAATGCTACAACAACTACCACTATTGTTGTTGTTGCTGGTTGTACTATTACTACTACTACTACTATTACTGATACTACTACTATTACTACTACTTCTACAACTACTACTACAACCACAACTACTACTACAACTAGAACAGTGCCACGACTACTACTGCTATTCCTACTTCTATGACTACGACTACTGCTTCTACTACTTCTACTACTATTATTATTAATACTTCTACTACTGTAAATTCTATTACACTGCTACTAGTACAACAACTACTACTACTGTTACTACTACTACACTACTAATACTACTTCTACTACTGTTGTTGCTGCTACTACTACTACAACTACTAGTACAACTTCGCCTACTATATCTACTACAACTACTAGTACAAATACTAGTACTAGTACAAACAATACTAATACTACTGCTACAACAACAACAACAAACTGCTACTACTATTACTGTTGCTGCTACTACTACTACATCTACAACAACTACTACTACAACTTTTATTGTGACTAATCCTACGAGAACTCCAACTGCTACCACTACAATTATAACAACAACTACTACTACTACTGCTAGTGCTACTACTCCACTGTTGCTACTTCCCCTACTATTATTACAACTACAATAACTACTAATACTACTCCTGCTATAACAATAATAACTACTACTACTAGTACTACTACAACCCCAACTCCTAATATTACAACCTTTACTACTACTCCTCCTACGACAGTGCCTAATGCTACCACTACAATTGTAACAACAACAACTACTACTACAAATACTACTACTATTACTACTCCCACTGGTAAAACTACTACTACTGCAACTGCTACTTCTTCCACTACTATTACCACTCGTACTAATGCTACAACTACTGCAACTACGACTACTACTCCTACAACAACTACTACTACTACAACTACTACTACTAGTACAACTACTACCACTACTAGTGCTGCTACTCCTATTTCTACTACTTCCCCAATTCCTATTACAACTTCTACTACTTTAACTACTAATATTACTACTAATGCTACAATAATTACTACTACAACAACAACTACTACATGTACTACTACTACTTTAACTACTGCTACAACAACAACTTCTGCTACTACTACTGCTACTATTACTACTACCTCTAATACTACTTCCTATTATTCTACTACTACCACAACTATTGCTATTACTACAATTGCTTCCATTATTACTACTACTACTACTTCTGCTACAATTTCTACTACTACTATAACAACTAATACTACTACTATTATTACGACTACAACTACTACTATTACTACTATAGCGGCTACTACTACTACTACTACTAACACTACGTATAATACTGCTGCTACTACAACTCCTACTCCTACTCCTACCACTACAATAACCTCTACTACTACCACTACAATTGTTACTAATAACTCCTAATACTCCTAATTCTTTTACTACTACTAAAATCATTACCACTTCGATTGCTACTGCTACTACAATGAGGACAACAACAACTTTTGCTGTTGCTACTAATCCTAATACTATTACTACTAGTGCTAGTACTACTACCACTTCTACTACAACTATTACTACCAATACTACTACTAGTAGTATTATCAGCCCAACTACCATAACTACTACCACTATTGTTACTGCTACTCCTACTCCTACTCCTACTCCTACTGCTTCTACTAGTACTACTACTACTGCTGCTATTACTACTACTATTATTAATCACAATACTCCTACTTTTACTACTATTACCACTATTACAACTACTATGACTCTTACTACTACTACTACTACTTCTTAAATTGCAATAACTACGAGTACTACTACAACTACTGCTCTTACTACTACTACTCCTACTAGTACTACTACTACTACTACAACAACAACTAGTCTACAACTTCTACTACAAATACGACAATTACTAATGCTACTATTACTTCTACTGCAACTACAGTTGTTGTGACTACTGCTGTTGCTACAACCACTACTACTACTACGGTTGCTACTACTATTGCTAATTCAATAGCAACTACAAGTAATGCTTCTACTACTATAACTCCTACAACTAGTGCTACTACTACTACTACTTTTTCTACTAATACTACAACTACTATTGCTACTACTACTGCTAATACTACTACAAATACCACCACTACTACACTACTATTACTGTTACGGCTACTACTGCTACAATTACTATAACTATTACTACTATTGCTCCTACAACTATTGCTTCTGCGACTTCTATTACTGTTACTACTACTACAACTGCTACTATGATTATAGCTGCTACTACTATTATATCTACTACTACTACTATTACTACCAACACTACTAACGGTACAACTACTACTACTCTTATTGCTCTTACAGCTGCTACTACTACATCGACTATTGCTATTGCTACAACTAGCATTGCTACTTCTACTACTAATACTGCTACTACGACTGCTACTGTTACTGCTACTACTACTACTACTACAGCGACTGCTATAACTACTGCTACTTCTAGTTCTACTACTACTACTACTACAACTACTACTAATGCCACTTCTACAACTATGACTACTAATACTGCTGCTACTATTACTAGAACTACAACTTCTAATACTAGTGCTAATACTACTACTAATACTACTACTACTACAGTACTACTGCTACGGTAACTCCTATTATTGGTACTATTGCTACTACTGCTACTGCTACTGCTACTCTTACTACTATTACAGTCCTACTACTTCACTTACAACAACTACTACTATAACTACTCGTACTACTACAATAACAACTACTATTACTATTGATGCTGCTACTCCTGCTTCTACTCCTACTATTACTGCTATTGTTGTTGCTGCTACTATAATTGCTACTACTGCCACTACTGCTACTACTGCATTTATTGCCACTAGTACTGCTACTACTGCTACTACTGCTGCAAATACTGCTACTGCTGCATCTACTGCTACTTTTATTGCTATTACTACTACTATTGCTACTACTACTACTATTGCTTCTATTACTGCTATTGCTTCTACTACTACTACTATTAGTACTTCTTCTACTACGACACTACTACTACTGCTGCTACTCCAAATGTTGCAACTAATGCCAGTTCTGCTACTACTCACACTATTGCTATGACTTCTCTTACTGCTACTATAATAACTACTAGTACTAATGCTGCTGCTGCTACCATTCTTATAGCCACTTTTACTACTATGGCGACTACTACTCCTTGTACTATTACTACTGCTAGTACTACCATTACTACCACCACTACTGGTACTACTACTACTCCTCCTCCTACTACTACTATTTCTACAACTACTACTACAACTGCTACCGCTAATACTACTGCTACTACAATAGCTACTAATACTAGGAATTCTCCGACAGCTACTTGAACTTCTGCTACAATAACGATTACTACTACTATAGCTATGACTACAACTACTATAGCTATAACTACTACTTCTCCTACTACTATGATAACTACCACCACTACTACTACTGCTACTACTGCCACAAATACTGCTACTACTACTTATACTATTGTTACTAGTACTACTGCTACTGCTAATACTAGCACAACTACTGCTACTTTTCCTATTACTACTGCTACTACTACTATTATTAGTGCTGCAACTAATACTTCTGCTGCTACTTCTGCTACTGCTGGCACTACAACTTCTACTACTACTACAACTATTACTTCAACTATTACTACTGCTGCTACGACTCCTACTGCCAATCCTACAACTACTACTACTACTGCTGCAACAATTACTACTATAGTTACTACTATAAATACTATTGTGACTACTATTAATACAACTGCCACAACTGCTACTACTGCAGCTTCTATTACTACAACTTCAACCACAATGGTTGCGATTGCTACTACTACTACTCTTACTCCAGCTACTACTGCGCCTTCTGTAACCAAAACTACTAATACAAGTACTATGGACGCTACTACTACCACTACTACTACCAAAACTACTAATACAACTACTACGAATGCTACGACTACTACAACTACCGTAGCTATTACTACTACTATAATAGCAACTATTATTACTGCTACAACTACAGCTAATACAACAACTACAACTACTACTACTACTTCTACTATAGTTGCTACTATCGCTACAACTGCTGCTACAGCTACTACAAATGCTACTACTGCAACCACTAATGCTACTGTAGCTACGGCTACTACTACCACTACTACTACTACCACTGATACTGCTACAACAACAACCACAACTGCTTCTGCAGCTGCTACTACTCCTAACACTACTACTAGTAGTGATACTACAACTACCACTTCTGCGACAAGTACTACGACCAATACTACAACTACTAGTAGTACCTATCTAACTACTACCACTACTACCAGTATTGCCAGAACTACTATTGCGATTATTACTACAACAACAACTACTACTTCTATTACTACTACTCAAACTCCAAATCCTACTTCTACTACTTCTACTACTACTACTACTACTATTGCTACTACTTCTGCTGTTGTTGCTGCTACTGCTACGACTGCTACTATTATTAATCCTAGTACTCCTCCTCCTCCTCCTCCTCCTCCTCCTCTTCCTACTACTACTACTACTATAACTACTATGACTATTACTACTACTACTCCTACTACTACTACTACAACTACAACTATAATTGCTATTACTACCACTACTACTACAACTACTACAAATACTAGTACTAATACTATTACTACCACTACTACTACTGCTACTACAACAACAACTACTACTATTACTACTACTACTACTCTTACTACTACTATTCCTACTACTCCTCCTATTACCACTTCTACTACTACTACAATAACTAGTCTACAACTACTACTTCAAGTACTACTACTGCTTCTACTACTACTATTGTTGCTACTACTATTATTGCTGCTACTGCTGCTGCTGCTCCTACTACTTCTTCTTCTTTTACTACCAATGATACTACATATACAACTACTACTACTCCTCTTACTGCTGCTACAGTTGCTACTACAACAACTACTATTGCTACTGCTACAGCTAGAACTACTACTGCTACTACTACTATTGGTACTACAGCTACTACTACTACTTGTACTATTTATACTATTGCTACTCCTACTCCAAATACTAGTCCTACTCCAACAGCTACAACTACTATTATTACAACTACTACTATAATTACTACTAACTCGAAATACTCCTACTTCTACTACTACTACTATTACAACAACCACAACAACTTCTACTACTACAATAACAACTACTACAATAATTACTACTTGTACTCTTGCAGCAACTACTACTCTAACTACTATTATTAGTACTACTACTACTACTACCACTTCTACTATAACTACTACAACCAATACTACTACTACTATTGTTACTACTATTGCTACTACTACTTCTTCTACAGCTACTATCACCATAGCATCTACAACTACTACTACTCTGACTCCTACTACTATGACTACTACTACTACCAATCCTACTACAACTCCTACCACTAATACTACACCAACTGTTCTTACTACAACTACTACTACTATAACTTCTTCTACTACTACCACTACTACTGTTATTGCTAATATTACTACGACGACTACTACTATTGTTGCTGCTTCTGGTTGTATTACTACAACTATGACTACTACTACTGCTGCTACTGCTACTACTACTATCACTACTACTTCTACAACTGCTACTATGACTACTACTACTACCACTACTGTCACTGTTACTACTACTACGACTACCACTTCTACAACTACTACTATTGCTTCTACTGCTTCTACTACTACTATTACAACTACTTCTACGGGTACTACTACTACAATACTACTAATACCACTGCTACTACTACTTGTACTACTTAGGCTACTACATGTACTACTACTACTAGCTCAAATACTACTAGTACTAGTACAAACAATACTACTGCTACAACTACAACAACAACGACTACTGCTGCTACTACTACTATGATATCTACAATTACTACTACTCCAACTGTTCCTATTACAACTTCTAATACTACTACTCTTGCGAGTCTCCTACTGCTACCACTACAATTACAACTACTAATACTGCAAATAATACTACTACTGTTGCTACTATTATTACTTCCACTACTACTCCTACTACAACTACTACTCCTACTACTATAACTACTACTACTACTACTACAACTTCTTCCACTACAGCTACTACAACTAATGCCACAACTACTACTACAACAACTACTACTACTCCTACTAAAACTACTACAACAACAACTACTACTACTACTATTACCAATACTAGTACTACTACTATTACAACAACTACTACTACTAATGCTGCTACTACTGCTACAACTTTTCCTTCTACTATTACAACTACACTACAACTTATTCTACTTCTATTATTGCTACGATAACTACTACTACTAGTGCTACTATAACTCCAACTCCTACTATTACAACTTCTACTACTACTACTCCTCCTCCTTTGACTACTCATCAGCTACCACTACAATTACAACAACTACTACTACGAATACTACTACTACTAGTAATACTCCTACTACTTTTACTACTACTGCTGCTACTTCTTTTACTACTACTACCACTAGTACTAATGCTACAACAACAACTACTACAACTACTACTACTCCTCCTCAAATTGCTACTACTACAGCTACTACTACTATTACTACTACTCCTACTGCTACTACTTCCCCTACTACTATTTCAACTTCTACCATAACATCTACTACTTCAAGTACTATAACTCCTACTAATACTACTACTTCTATTACTACGACAACTACCTCTACAACTTGTACTGCTACCACAACTTCTACTACTTCAAGTGCTATAACTCCTACTAATACTACTACTTCTATTACTATGACAACTACCTCTACAACTAGTACTACTACTACTCTAACTACTACTACTACAACTCCTGCTATTACTACTCTTGCTACTATTACTACTACGACAACTGCTACTACTTCTTCTACTACTACTATTACAGCTACTACTACTTCTACTACACCAATTGCTACTCTTACTACCATAACTACTACATTCGTACTATTTCTACTACTACTACAACATCTAATACTAATACTACTACTATTACAACTACAACTACTACTCCAACTACTACTGCGGCAACTACTACCGCGACTACTACGTATACCACTACTAGTTCTACTCCAACTACTACAATAGCTTCTACTACTTCTACTATTATTACTACTGCTAACTCCTAATACTACTACTTCTTCTACTACTACTAAAATTATTACTACTAGTACTGCTACAACTACTACAACAATAATGACAACTACTCTTGCAGCTACTACTACACCTAATACTAGTACTACTAATGCTATTACTGCTATCACTACTACTACAACTGCTACTACTAATACTACTACTACTAGTACTATCAGTCCATCTACTATAACTAATACCACTAATACTTCAACTACTACTATGACTATTACTACAACAACTACTACATCTTCTGTCACTACTACTCCTACTCCAACTTCTACTCCTACTGCTTCTACTACTACTACTCCTCCTCCTGCTACTACTAGTACTATTATCAATCATCATACTCCTACTACTACTACTACTGCTACTTCTACTCCTATTACAACTACCACGACTCTTACTATTACTACTACTCCTAACACTACTACTACTACTATTAATACTACTAATACTACTACAATTGCAATTACTACCACTATTACTACTACTACTACAAATACTACTACTACTGTAACTACTACAACCAATACTGCTACTACTACTACTAGTACTACTACTACTACTCTTACTACTTCTACTACTACTAAATCTGTTACTATTACTCCAACTCCAACTTCTACTCCTACTGCTTCTACTACTACTATTACTACTGCTACTACTACTACTATTATTAATCCTAATATTCTTACTACTACTACTACTACTATTACAACTACAACAACTCTTATTACTTCTACAACTCCGACTACTACTACTACTCCTAACACTCCTACTGCTACAACTAATACTACGACATCTGCAATTACTACAACTACTACTACAACTACTACAAATACTACTACTGCTACTACTACAACTACAACTGCTACAACTGCTGCTGCTACTACAAGTACTACTGCTGCTACTCTTACTACTACTACACTTCTACTACTACTACTCCAGCTACTATTACTACACCTAATTCTGCAGCTACTACTACAACTAGTCTACAACTACTACTATGAATACTACTACTACTGCAACTGCTATTACTATTATTGCAGTTATAGCTGCTACTAATGTTGCTACTACTACTACTATTGTTACTATAACTACTATTACTTCCAGTACTACTACATATACAACAGCTGCTTCTCCTCTTACTACTCTGACTACTAAGCTTGCAACTAGTACTGTTACTATTACTACTACTACTACTTCTACAATCACTACTGCTACTACTGCAACAGCTACTACTACTACAAATCCTATAGCAATTGCTATTAATGCTACTGCTACTACAGCTGCTACAACTAGTGCTACTACTACTACATATCTACTGAGACTGCTACTATTATTACTACTACTATTACTACAACTAGTACTTTTATTGCTCCTGCAACTACTACTTCTGCAACTTATACTACTGCTGTTGTTGCTATGTTTGTATTACTACTACCAATACTACAATACCTACTACTCCAACTACTACTACTACTCATACTACTCCTACAGCTGCTACGACTACTTTTACTATTGCTATTGATACAAATAGTATTGCTACTTCTACTACAAATACTACTACTATTGCTACTACTATTACTGCTACTTCTACTACTGCTACTGCAACAACTGCTACTATTACAACAAGTTCTACTACTACTCCTACTGCTACTACTACTACTGCTGGTGCTACTACTACTACAACAATTAATACAATTACTACTGCTACTACTAGTACTGATAGTACTACTAATACTACTACTGCTACGCCTACTCCTTCTACTATAACTATTACTACTACTGCTACCGCTGCTACTACTAAAACTACTACTAGTCCTACTACTTCACTTACAACAACCATTGGTACGACTACTCATACTACTACAATAATAACTACTATTACCACTACTACTACTACTCTACTATTACTACTATTGCTGTTGTTGCTTCTACAACTTCTACTATTGCTCCTATGGCTACTACAACTTTTGTTGCTACTACTGCTGCCGGTACGACTGCTGCTATTGCTATCACTGCTATTACCACTATTATTGCTGCAACTTCCGCTACTACCGCTTCTATTGCTACTTCTGCTGCTATTTCTACTTCTTTTGCTGCTACTACTAATAATACTACTTCCACTACGGAGACAGTACTACTATTGCTGCTACTTCTAATGTTGCTACTACTGGCACTACTTCTACTAATACCACTAATACTAGTAGTAGTTTTACTACTACTACTACTACTACAACAACTTCTCTTACTATTGCTATAACAACAACAACAACAACTACTATTACTACAATTCATATAGCTACTCCTACTACTACAGGTACTACTACTGCTATGACTACTCCTACTTCTACTCCTACTAATACTACTAATACTACAGCTACTACTGCTACTACCACTACTGCTACTGCTACTATTACTTCTACTACAACCACTACTATTGCTACCGCTACTACTACTGCTACTACTACTGCTACTATGACTAGGAATACTCTGACTACTACTTGCACTACTGCTACAAGAACAACAACTACTACTATAGCTACAACTACTGCTCCTCCTAGTACTACTTCTACTACTACTACTATTACTACTTTTGCTATTCCTCCTACTACTACTGCCAATACTACTACTCCTCCTGCTTTGTATATAACAACTACTTCTCCTAGAACTATGACAACTACCACAACTACTACTATTGCTACTCCCACTACCATAACTACTATTAATGCTAGTACAATTTTCGCTACTGCTACTATGACTACTACTACTACTATTACAACAACTATTACTTCTGCTATTACTACTGCTACTACTACTATTATTACTGCTACAACTACTACTGTTGCTACTACTACTACTGTAGCAAATACTACTACTGCTGTTGCTGCTACCACTACTTCTACTGCTACTACTATACTACTGCTACTACTACTATTACAACTACTATTACCGTGCAATTACTACTTCCATTCCTACAACTAGTCATACTACTGTAGCTGCTACTACTCTTAATACTCTTCCTACTACCACTGTAAATACTACTACTTCTACTATGAATATTACTTCCACTGCAACTACTGCCACAACTACTATTACAACTACTACTATAACTACTAATGCGACTACTACTCCTAATAACAACAACTACTGCTACTGCAACTATTACTACAACTTCTATGACTATGGCTATTGTTACTAGTACTACAAGTGCTACTAATACTCTCACTCCTACTATGGCTACTAATACTGCTACTCCTACAACTACAACAACTCCTAATACAACTACTACTGATGCTACTACTACCACTACCACTACAATAATAACTACTACTAATACTACTTCTCCTACTACTATGACTATTGCTACTGCTACTACTACTACTTCTACAATTGCTACTGCTACTGTCGCTGCTACTACTACTACTACAGTTACTACTATTAATGCAACAACTATAGTTATTAGTACAACTACTACTATAACAGATATTGCTACTGCTGCTAGTACTACTAACGCTACTACTACTACAAAAACTACTACTACTACTGTTACTGCAACCACTAATGCTACTCCAGCTAGTGCTACTATTACCACCACTACTACTGCTCCTACTACCATTGCTACTACAACTAATACAACTACAACTGTTGCTACTGCTAATACTGCTACTACCGCCACTAATACTGCTACTAATACCCCGGCTATGGCTAGTCCTATGGCTACAATTACTACTACTACAACTACTACTGATGCTATTACTACTACTATGACCACTACTACCACTACCTCAACTACTATTACTATAGCTACCACTATAACCACTATTACATCTGCTACTTCTACTACTACTACTAATGCGCCTACTACATAATAACTACTACTACCCCTTCTACTGCTACTATTGCCACTACTGCTACTACTTCCACTAGTACTACAACTACTACTAATACTCCTAATACTAGTCGTCCTACTTCTACTACTGCTACGACTACTTCTACTACTTCTACAAATACTACTGCTACACCAACCACTACTCCTCCTCCAACTACTCTCCTGGGATAGATACAATAACAACTTCTGCTACTACTACTACCACTAATACCACTACTACTACTTCTGCTAGTACTACTACTACTAATACTACTATTGCTACTGCTACTACTACTACCACTAATACCACTACTACTACTTCTGCTAGTACTACTACTACTAATACTACTATTGCTACTGCTACTACTACTACGACTACAACTACTACTCCTACTACTAATTCTACTATTGCCACAACTATAAATACTACCACTCCTCACACAACTATAGATACTACTACTCCTACTACAACTCCTACTACTACTCCTACAACTACTACTATTTCCACTGCTACTATTGTTGCTATTCCTACTACTACTATTACTACTACTACTACTATGATGACGTCGACTACTGTTACTATTACTACTATTACTATTACTACTACTAGCACTACTAGTTCTACTACTATTATTAGTACACTACTACTGCTACTGCTACTGCTACTATTCCTCCTTCTACTACTATTGTTGTTACTACTACTAGTACTATTGATGTTATTACTACTACTACTATTCCTCCGACTACTGCTGCTGCTGTTACTAATACTACTACTACTATTGTTACTATTACTACTACTCCAACACATTCTATGACAACTGCTACAACTACTACTATTATTGTGACTGTTGCTACTACCACTGCTACTACTACAATAATAAGAACAACAACTACTACTACTATTGTTGCAGTAGCTGCTACTACTATTGCTACTACTACTACTATTATACAACTACTCCTACCACTACCCCTATTGTAGCAACTATTGCTACCACCACTCTAACAACTACTGCTACTACCACTACTCCTACTGCAACTACTACTATGACAACAAAAGCAACCACTACTATAGCTGCTACTATAACTACTACTGGCACTACTACTGCTGATGCTACGACTACCACAACTAGTGCTACTTCTACTACTCCAACTACTCCTCTTATAACTCATGCTAAGACTACTATTCCTACAAATACCATTACTATCGCTATTCCTACTATAGCTACTACTCCTACTGCTGCTCTAACAACTAATATGACAACTACAACAACAACAACAACTACTACTACTACTACTATGACTACAACTACTACCACTAGTACTACTAATACAACTACTGCTATGACTGCTACTACTAATACTTCTACTACTACTAGCAGTAATAGGAATAGTTGTAGTAGTAGTAGTATTAATAGCATCAGCAGCAATAGTAGAAGTAGTAGGAGTAATATTTGTTGTTGTAGTAGTAGCAGTAGCAGTAGCAGTAGCAATTATAGTAGTAGTAGTACCCATAGTAATAATAATAGTTGTTGTTGTAGTAGTAGTAGCAACAGTAGTAGTAATAGTAGTAGCAGTTATTCTAATAGTAGTAGTAATAGTAGCAGTTGTAGTAGTAGTAATAGTAGTGGCAGTAGTAGTAGTAATTATAGTAGCGGTAGCAATAGTAGCGATAGCAGCCACAGTAGTAGCAGTACCAGCAGTAGTAGTAGTAGAATTAGTAGTAGCAGCAGCAGTAAAAGTAGTAGTAGCAGTAGTAGTAGTTCTAGAAGTTATATTAGTAGTTATAGTAGAATTAGTAGTAGTTGTAGTAGTAGTAGAAGTAGTAGGAGTCATAGCTGTAGGAATGGTAGAAGCAGTAGCAATAGTAGTAGTTGTTGTTGTTGTAGTAGTAGGAGGATGAGGAGGAGAAGGAGCTATAGTACTAGTAGTTGAAGCAGTATGAGCAGTAGAAGTAGTAGTACAAGTAGTAGTGTTAGTAGTAGTAGCAGTAGTAGTACTAGTAGTACTAGTTGTTGTTATTATTGTTGTTATTCTTGTTCTTGTAATAGTAGTAGTTGTTGTAGACGTAGTAGTAGTAGTAGTCGTGGTAGCAGTTGTAGTAGTTGCAAAAATAGTAGAACTAGGGGAAGGAGTAGTAATAGTTATACCAGCAGTAATAGCAGCAGCAATGGTAATAGTAGTAAAAGGAGTAGTAGTATTGGTACTAATAGAAGTAGTACTTGTAGGAGCAGCAGCAGTAATAGTAATAGTAGCAGTAGTAATTACTGTAGTAGTAGTAGCAGCAATAGTTGTAATAGCAGTAGTAGCAGCGGTAGTAATAGTTGTAGTAGCCATAGTTGTGGGAGAAGCAACTGTAGTAGAAGTAGTACTTGGAATTGGAGTAGCAAAAGTAGCAGTAGCATTACTAGTGGTACTAGTAGTCATAGTAATACTACTAGCAATAGCAATAGCAGTAATAGTAGTTGTATTACTAGTAGTGGTAGCAGTTGTAGTTGTAGCAGCAGTTATAGGAGCAGCAGTAGCATTATTAGTAGTAGGAGTAGTACAAGTTGAATTTGTAGTAGTAGTAACAATAGTAGTGGTAGTTGTGCTAGCAGCAGCAGTAGTAGCCATAGTAGTGGTGATAGCAGTAGCAGCAGTAGTTGTAGCAGTAGTAATAGAAGTAGTAGTAGCAGCAGCAGCAGTAGTACTGGCGCTTCTATTAGTTGCTTTAGGAGTAGCCATCGTAGTTATAGCAGTAGTAACAATAGTAGCAGTTGTAGTAGTAGCAGTAGTAGCAATAGTAGTAATAGTAGTGGTGGTAGCCGCTTTAGCAGTAGTAGTAGGAGTAGTAGTAGTAGCAAAAGCAGTAGCAGCAGCAATAATAGTAGTAGTAGTAGTAGCAGTAGTGTTAGCAAAAGTAGTTGTAGTTATAGTAGTGGCAGTAGTAGAAGTAGTAGTAGTATTCTTATTAGTAGTAGTAGGAGTGGAAGTTGCAACTATAGTAGTAGAGATAGCAGTAGTAGCAGCAGTAGTAGTTGTAATAATAGTTATAGTAGTATAGCAACAGTAGCAGTCATAGTAGTGGTACTAGTAGCAGCGGCAGTAGCCGTAGTAGCAACAGTAGCAGTAGTAGTCATTGTCGTAGTAACAGTAGTAGTAGAAGTAATAGTGGAAGAAACAGTAATAGTAGTAGTAGTATAAGAAGCATTACCATCAGTAGTAGTAATCAGTAGTACTAGCAGTAGTTGTAGTTGTTTGAGAAGTAGTTGGAGTAGCAATAGTAGTTGTAGTAGTAGTAGTAGCAGTAGCTATAGTAGTTATTGTGGTAATAGTAGCAGTAGTAGTAGTTGTTATTGTTATTGTTGTAGAAGTTGGAGCAATAGTAGTCATGGTAGGAGTGGTAGTGGTCATTATTATAGAAGCAGTAGTAGCCATAGCAGTAGTAGTTGCAGAAGTAGTTGAAGTAAGGGAAGTAGTAGTAATAGTTGTTGCAGCAATTGTAGCACTAGCAATGATAGTAGTAGCAGAAGGGGTAGTTGCATTAGTAGTAGTAGCAATATTAGTGGTAACTGAAGTAGTAGTTGTAGTAGCAGTAGTAGCATTAGTTCTAGCAGTAGTACCAGTTATAGTAGCCATAGTAGTAGCAGTAGTAGCAGCAGTAGTGGTGGTAGTAGGAGGAGTAGTACCAGTAGTAGTAATAGTTGCAGCAGTAGCAGTAGTAGTGGTACTAGTAGGACTAGTTGTAGTATTGCTAGTAGTAGCATCTATTGCAGGAGTACGAGTAGTTGTCATACTTTTTGTGGTAGTCGTAGAAGCAATAGTAGTATTTGTAGCAATAGTAGTTATTGTAGTAGTAGTAGCAGTAGTTGTACGAACAACAGTAGCATTTGTAGTAGGAGTAGTACTAATAGTAGTAGTAGTATTAGCAGTAGTGGTTGTTGTTGTTGTAGTAACTATAGTAGTAGCTACAACTATATTAATAGTAGTCATAGCAGTAGCAATAGCTCTAGTAGTAGTAGTAGCAACAACAGCAGTAGTACTAGTAGTAGTTGTCATAGAAGCAGCAGCAGTCATAGTGGTTGTAGTAGCAGTGCTTGTATTAGTAGTAGTAATGACAACTATAGTAGTAGTAGTAGTAGCGGTTGTAGTAGTAGTAGTAGCAGCAAGAACTCTAGCAGTAGTAGTAACCATAGTAATAGTATTGATAGTAGCAATTGTGTCAGTTGCAACAGAAGTAGTAGTAGTAATAGTAGAAGTAGCGTTAGTTTTCACAAAAGAAGTAGTAGTTGTAATAGTATTAGTAGTATTAGTAGTAGTAGTCATCTTAGTAGTAGTAGTAGTCATAGCAGAAGTTGTAATAGCAGTAGCAGAAGTAGCAGTAGTAACAGCAGCAGTAGTAGTAATAGTTGTAGGATTTAGATGCAACAGTTGTAGTCATAGTAATAGTACTAAGAGTAGCAGTAGTAGTCATAGTAGTAGGAGGAGGAGTAGTAGTTGTTGTAGCTATAGTAGCAACAAGAGTAGTAGCAGTAGTAGCAGTAATAGCAGATGTAGCAGCAGTAGTAGCAGTAGTAGTAGTAGTAGCATTAGTAATAAAAGTAGTAGTAGCACAAGTAAAAGTAGTGGAAAGGTAGATGTAGTAGTAATAGTAATTATTATTGTACTAGTTGTGTTGGTAGTTGTAGTAGTAGCAGTCATAGCAACAGTAGCTATAGCAACAGTAGCAGTAGTACTAGCAGTAGTAATAGCTGCAATCCCAGCAGTCGAAGTGGTAGCACTAGTAGCGATTGTAGAAGTAGTTTTAGTAGTAGTAATAAAAGTAGTAGTAGCTGCAGTCGTAGTAGTAGTAACAATAGTAGTAGCATCCGAAGTCGTAGTAGTAGAAGTAGTAGTAGTATAAGAAGTACCATAGTGGTAGTCATAGTAGTAGCAGTAGTAGCAGCAGTAGTAGCAATAGTAGAATAGTAGTAGTCGTAATAATAGCAGCAATAGTAATAATTGGAGAAATTGGGTAGTAGCAGTAGCAATAGAAGTAGTAGTGCTACAACCATTATTAAAAGTAGTTGTTGTTGTTGTTATAATAGTAGCAGCAGTAGTAGCTATAAAAGCAGTAATGGTAGTAGAGGTATTAGTGGCAATAGTAGCTGTTGTGGCAGTAATAGTAGTAGTACTAGTTGCAGTAGTAACAATTGCACCAGTAGTAACAGTTGTAGTAGTAGTAGTAGTAGTAGTAGTAATAGGCGATGTAGCAGAAGTAGTAGTAGAAGAAATAGTAGCAGTAGTAGTAGCTGTGGTGGTAATAGTAGTAGTATCATTAATAATAGTAATAGTTGTAATAGCAGCAGTAGTCGTAGTGGCAGTAGTAACAGTACTCACAGTATAGGTAGCTGTAGTTGTAATCGTTATAGTTGTTGATGTAAAAGTTGTAGTAGTAGATGTAGTTGTAGTTATAATAGCAAAAGCAGTAGTAGCAGTAGTAGTTCTAGCAAAACTAGTAACCATAATAGTAGTGGTAATAGTAGTAGTAGTAGTGGTAGTAGGAGTAGTAGTAGGAGTAGCAATAGCAGTTGTAGTAATAGTTGTAGTAGTAATAGTAGTAGCAGGAGTAGCGGCAGTAGTAGTAGTGATAATAGCACTACCAATAGTACTAGCAATATCAGTAGGTATAGTTTTCGTAACACTAGAAGTTGTAGTAGTTGTCGTTGTAGTAGTAGCAGTAGCAATAGGAGTAGTTGTAGTAGCAGTAGTAATAGTAGGTGTAACAATAGTAGTAGTAATAGTAGTAGTAGCCGTAGCTATAGTACCAGTAGCAGCAACAACAGTAGCAGCAGTAATAGTAGCAATAGTAGTACGTATAGTATTAGTAGCATTAGTAGTAATAGTAGCATGAGTGGTAGTAGTAGTAGTAGCTGTAGTAGCAATAGTAGCCGTAGTAGTAATAGTAGCATGAGTGGTAGTATTTTTAGTAGTAGTTGCACTAGTAGTAGTTATTGTTGTAGTAGTAGCAGTTGTAGCCGTAATAGAAGTAGTAGTAGAGCAGCAGCTGAAGCAATAGTAGTTGAGTAGTTGTGGAAGTAGTATTAGTAGTAGCTTTAATGGTAGTCACAGTAGGAGCAGTTGTAGTAGTAGTAGTAGAAGATATAATAGTAGCAGTAGTAATTGTTGTAGTAGTTGTAGTAGCAATTACAGTAGTAGTAGCAAGAGAATTAATAGTAGTAGTAGTAATAGGAGTAGTATTTGTAGTAGTAGTAGTAGTAATGTAGTCGCAGTTTTTGTTGTTGCTCCTACAGTAGTTGAAGTAGTTGTAGTTGTTGTAGTAGCAGTAGTAGTAGTGGTTGTAGTAGTTATAGTTGTGGTAGTTGTTATAGTACTAGTAACAGTAGTAGTAGCAGTAGTGCAATAGTAGTAGTAGTCATAGTGGAAGTAGAAGTCAAAGCCATAGTTGAAGTATTTGTAGTAGTAGGTGTAGTAGTAGTGTTAATAGCAGTAGTTGTGGTAGTAGTAGTAGTAGTAGTAGCAATAGCAGTAGTAGTAGTAGTCGTTGTTGTACTTGTTGCATTGGTAGTAGTAGTAGCAGTCGTAACAATAGTAGTTGTAGTAGTAGTTGCAGCATTAGTCACAGTCGTACTAGTAGCAGCAGTAGTGGCAATAGTAGCGATAGTAGCAGTGGTAGTATTAGTTGTTGTAGTAATAGCTGTACACGTAGTAGTAGAAGTAGTAGTAGTAGGACAAAGTAAAGTAGGAGTAGTAGTAGTGATTGTAGTAGTAGTAGTTGTACTAGAAGTAGTTGTTATCATAATAGTAGTAGCAGTAGTAGTAATAGGACAAATAGTCATAGTAGTAGTAGTAGTATTAGTAGTAGTGGTGGTTCTATCAGTAGTAGTTGTAGAAGTACTAGTGGTACTTGTGGTAGTAGTAGTAGTAGCTATAGTTGTAGTAGTAATAGTAATAATAGTAGTAGTAGTACTAGTGGTAGTAGTTGTAGTAGTAGTAGCAATAGTGAGAGAAGTAGCAGTAATATTACTAGTAGTATTAGTGGCAATAGTAGTAGTAGCTGTAATAATAGTAGTACTATTTGTAGTAGTAGCAAAAGCAATAGTAGTAGTAATTGTAGTAGCAGTAGCAGTAGTTGTACTAGAAGTAATTGTTTTCATAATAGTAGCAGTAGCAGTAGTAGTAGGAGAAATAGACGTAGTAGCAGTAATAGTATTAGTAGTAGTGGTGGTTATAGCAGTAGTGGTTGTAGAAGTACTAGTAGTACTTGTAGTAGTAGTAGTAGCTGTAGTAGAAGTAGTAATAGTAATAATAGTAGTAGTAGTACTAGTGGTAGTAGTTATAGTAGTAGTAGCAATAGTGAGAGAAGTAGCAGTAATATTACTAGTAGTATTAGTGGTAATAGTAGTAGTAGCTATAATAATAGTAGTACTATTTGTAGTAGTAGCAAAAGCAATAGTAGCAGTAATTGTAGTAGTAGTAGCAGACATAGTAGTAGAAATAGTAGTAGAAGCAGTATTTTAGTAATAGTGGTTGTGGTGGTAATAGTGCTAGTGGTAGCAGTAATAGCAGTAGTGACAGTATAAGTAGCAACAATAGTAGTGGGAGTTGTAGTAGTAGCTGTAGAAGTATCGGTAGGTGTAGGTGTAGAAGTATTGGTAGGTGTAGGAGAAGTAGTAGTAGTACTAGTACTAGTACTAATAGTAGTAGTAATAGTAGTAGTAGAAGTAGCTGTAGAAATAATGGTAGGAGAAGTTATAGGTGTAGTAGTTGTAGTAGCGACAACAACAATAGTAGTAGAAGTAGTAGTAGTAGTAGAAGTTGCAGTAGTAGTGGCAGTAGTAGTAGAAGTAGTAGTAGGAGTCGAAGCGATAGTACTAGAAGTAGCTGTGATGGTAGTAGTTCTAATAGTAGTTGTAGTAGCAGTAGCAGTAGTAGTAGGAATAGGGGTTGTAGCAGGAGTAGTAATAGAAGTAGTAGTGGTGGTTAGGGTAAGAATTGTAGTTGTAGTAGTTGTAGTAGTAGTAGTATTAGTAGTAATAGTATTAGCAGTAGGAGCAATAGTAGTAGTGGTAGTAGTAGTAATAGTTATAGTTGCAATAATAGTAGTATTAGTAGAAGCAGTAATAGTAGTAGCAAAAGTAGTAGCAGTAGTATTAGTAGTGGTAGAAGCAATACTAGTAGTAGTAACAATAGTAGTAGTTGGAGTAGTTGGGGTAGTGGCAATGGTAGTAGCAATAGTAGTAGTACTAGCAAAAGTAGTAGTTGTACTACTAGCAGCGATAGCAGCAACAATAGTAGTAGAAGTAGTTATTGTTGTTGTAGTCGTTGTATTCCTAATAGTGGCAATAGTAGTAGTAGAAGTAGCAATAGTAGCAACAGATGTAATTGTAGTAGCTGTAGTATTAGTAGTTGTTGTAATAGCAATAGTAGCATAAGTAGTACTGTTAATAGTAATAGTAATAGTCCTAGTAGTAGCAGTAGCAGTTGTAGTATTAGGAGTAATAGCTATAGTAGAAGTAGTAGCAGTAGTAGCAATAGTAGCAGTAGAAACAATAAGTGCAATAGTAGTAGCAATAGCAGTAGATGCAACTATAGTAGCTGCAGCAGTACTACAGTTTTAGGAGTAGTTAGAGTAGTAGTGGAAGTAGTAGTTGTAGTGGTAACAGTAGTAATAGTAACAGTAGTAATAGTAGTAGTAGTGGTAGTAGTAGTTGTTATAGTAACGATAGTAGTTGTAATAACAGTTCTACCAATGGAAGTGGTAGGTGAAGTAGTAGTACTAGTACTAGTTGTTGTTGTTGTTGTTATTGTTGTTGAAGTAGTACTAGTAGCAGTAGTGGAAGTAGTTGCAGTAGCAATAGTAGATGAAGTAGTAGTTATACTCGTAGAAGTCGTAGGAAAAGTAGTAGTAGGAGGAGCTATATCAGTAAAAATAGTAGTAATTGTTGTTATAGTGGTAGCAGTATGAGAAATAATAGTAGTAGCCGCAACCGTAGTAGTAGTCAAAGTTGTAGTAGTAGTGGTAGTAGTAGTCGAAGTTGTAGTAGTAATAGTAGCAACTACAATCACTTCTATTGCTACTACTACTAATACTGCTGTCATTATTACTACTACAACTTCCACTGCTACTGCTACTCCTATTACTACGGTTACTGCTGCAACTAAAACTATTACACCTACAACTACTGCAACTACTACTACTGCTACTGTTGCAAAAACTACTATTACTACTCAACAACAACTACTATTACTACTACTGCTACTGCTACTACTCCCATTACTAAAGCTACTCCAACTGCTACTACCCCTACTACTACTACTACTACTACACCTACTATGACTACTACTACTATTATTGTTACTAATACTACTACAACTAATAGTACTACTACTCCAACTACTGCTAATACTAATACGACGAGTAATATTATTACGACTACTATTACAACAATTACAACTACCACAATAACAACAACAACCACTATGATTACTACTACCGCAACTACTACTAATAATACTACAACTACTAAAACATGTACTACTAATTCTATTACAAGAATAACTGCTAATACTACTACTTCGACTACTGTTTCTACTAGTACTAATACTACTACTAGTACAATTGCGACTACTACTACTACTTCTACTGCTGCTGCTACTACTACTAATACTACTTCTACTCCAACTCCTACTGCTACTTCTACTCCTACTCCTACGATAACTACTACTACAACTACTAGTACAACTACTACTACCAATACTACTACTACTACACCTACTACTACAACTCTTACTACTACTAATATTGCTGCAACTACCGCTACCACTACGCCAAGTATTACTACTCCTACTCACACTGCTACTACTACATCTCCTCCTCCTACTACTACTAGCACTACTACTACACCTGCTACTATGGCAACATCTCGTCTTACTCCTACTATTATTACTGCTACACTTACTCCAACAACTATTACTGCTACTCCTACTACTAGTCCTACGACTAGTACTACTACACCTACTGCTACTCTTACTCCTACTCTTACTACTACTGCTGCTACTGCTGCTACACCTACTCTAACTACTACTGCTCCTACAACTTCGGCTACAACATTGACTACTACTAGTAGTGCTAAAACTACTTGTACTAACACAAACACTACTACTACTATTTCTACAAGAACAACAACTACTCCTACTCCTCCTCCTCCTACTACTACATCTACATCTACAACTACTACTACTCCTCCTACTTTTACAACAACTTCTACTATTACAACTCCCACAACTTCTGCTACTACTATCACTACAATCACAACTATTACTTTTACTACTATTATGACTAGCACAAATACTACTACTACTATTACTACTCCTATTGCTAATACTACTCCTACTACAACTACTATTACCATTACTAATGCTACTTCACCTACTGCTAGTAGTAATAATAATACTAAAACCACTACTACTACAACTACTACATCTACAACTGCTACTACTCCTACTCCTACTTTTGCAACAAGAACAACTACTAGTACTCCTTGGACTTCTACTACTGCTACCACTACCATTACAACAACAACTACTAATACTACAAATACTACTAGTACTATTACTACTCCTATTGCTAATACTACTATTACTATTATAGTTAATAGTTATACTCCTACTTCTCCTACCACTACTACTGCCACTACCACTACCGCTACTACTATTTCAACTACTACTATAACTTCTAGTACTTCAACTACTAATACTACGACTAATATGACTACTTCTATTACAACTACAATTACTCCTATTACAAATGCAAATATTACTCCAACAATTACCACAACAACTACTCCTATTACTACTACCACTACTTCTTGTACTTCTTTTTCATCTTCCACTACTACTACTACTGCTACTACTACCATAATTGCTACTATTACTACTACAACTACTACTAGTACTTCTTCTTCTACTACTACTACTACTTCTGCTATAACAACTATAATTGCTACTACTACAACTACTATAGCTACTTCTGCCACTAGTACTACTACTAGTACTATCTATACTAATGCTACTCCTACTCCAACTCCATCTAATACTGCGACTACTACTGCTACTACTAGTACTACTTATACTACTGCTAATCCTAGACAAACTCCTACTCCTACTCCAACTACTACGGAACAACAACAACAACTACTACTGCTACTATTACTACTAACTCCTAAAAGTCCTACTTGTACTATTACTACTACACTATTACTACAGCTGCTGCTTTTTCTACTACAACAACAACAATAACAACTGCTACTACAATTCTACTAAAACTACTGCTTCTCCAACTACTATATTACTAGTACTGCAAAAACTAATACAGGTATCACTACTCCTACTGCTAATACTACTCGTACTGCTGTTACAAGAACTATGACTACTGCTACTTCTACCACTACTACCACCGCTACTACTGTTATTTCCACAACTACTATTATTGTTGTTGCTACTGGTTGTACTACTATAACTAAGACTACTAATACTACTGCTGGTACTACAACTATTAGTACTACTTCAGCAACTACTACTAGACTACTATTACTACTACCACCACAACTACTACTATTACTACAACTAGTACCACTACTACTACTGCTACTTCTACGACTACAACTACTGCTTCTACTACTTCTACTACTTCTAATATTACTACTGCTATAGCAAATTCTATTACAATACTACTAGAACTACTACTACTGTTACAACTACTACTCTACTACTACTACTTCAACTACTATTGAAGTTGCTACTACTACTACAACTACAGATGCAACTTCGGCTACTACATCTACTACTACTAGTACAAATACTACTAGTACTAGTACAGACAATACTACTACTACTGCTACAATAACAACTACCCCTGCTACTACTACTGCTACTACTATAAGTACTACAACTACGACTAATCCTACTACTACGACTACTAATACATCTACAACTATTGCTACTCCAACTCCTACTATTACAACTTCTACTACTACGAATGCTCCCACAAGTACTCCAACTGCTACCACTATAATTACAACAACAACAACTACTACTAGTGCTGCTACTTCGACTACTACTACTTCTCCTACTACTATTACAAGAACTACTACAACTTCTTCTACTTCAACTACTAATACTATTCGTTCGATTACTACAACAATCACTACTACTACTAGTACTACTATAACTCTAACTCCAACTATTACAACCTCTACTACTACTCCTCCTCCTATGGCTACTCCTAGTGTTACCACAACAATTACAACTACTCCTAGGAATACTACTACTACTATTACTACTCGTACTTCTAAAACTACTCCTACTATTATGATTGCTACTACTACTGCTACTTCTTCTACCACTATTACCACTAGTACTAATGCTACAACTACTATAACTACAACTACTACTACTACTATACAACTACTACCACTACAACAACTACTACTATTAATACTACTTCTTCTTCTTCTTCTTCTTCTTCTTCTTCTTCTACTACTAGTACTACTAGTGTTGCTACTCCTACTACTACAAGTGTTGCTACTCCTATTGCGACTACTTCCCCTACTACTATTACAACTTCTTCTACAACATCTACTTCTTCAACTACTAATTCTACTAATACTACTACCTCTATTATTACTACAACTACTAGTGTTGCTACTCCTACTACTACAAGTTTTACTACTCCTACTACTACTATTACAACTTGTACTACAACTTCTACTTATTTAACTACTAATTCAGCTACTAATACTACTTCTATTACTACTACAACTACTACTACCACTAGTACTACTACTACACTAACTACTACTACAAACACAACAACAACAACTACTACTATTACTACTACCACTATTGCTACTACTTCTTCTTCTACTACTACTTCTGCTGCTGCTGCTGCTGCTAGTACTACAATTGCTTATATTACTACTACTACTTCTTCTACTACTATTTCTACTACTGCGACAACAACTAACACTACTACTACTAGAACTATCACAACTACAACTACTACTTTTACTACTACAGCGGCTACTACTACTACTACGCCTAGTACAATGTATAATATTGCTACTCCTTCTCCAACTCCTACTCCTCCTCCTACCACTACAACAACCTCTCCTACTACTATTACTACTAACTCCTAATACTCTTACTTATTTTACTACTATTAAAATCATTACTACTACTGTTGCTACTACTACTACAACAACAATAACAACTACTCCTACTGCAACTACTACTCCTAATACTATTACTAGTAGTGATACTACTGCTACCACTTCTGCTACAACTACTATTAATACTACTATTACTTGTACTACCAGTCCAATTGCTACAATGCAACCACTACTGTTACTACTATGCAACTATTACTATGACAACTACTACTACTTCTGTTACTACTACTCTTACTCCAACTCCTACTCCTACTTCTTCTTCTACTACAACTACTAATAATACTCCTAACTATTATTAATCCTAATACTCCTACTACTACTACTACTCCTCCTCCTACTACTATTACAACTACTACAACTATTACTACTGCAACTACTCCTAATACTACTTCAATTGCTATTACTACCAGTACTACTACGACTACTACTAATACTACTACTACTACTGTTGTTGCTACTACTACTACTAGTACTATTACTACTACTCTTACTCCTACTACTACTACTCATACTACTACTACTTCTACAACAATAGCTACTACTACTACTACAGCTAGTCTACAACTTCTACTACTGATGTTGCAACTACTATTGCTGTGACTACTATTATTGCTACAACAATTACTAATGCTACTGCTACTGCTACTGCTATTGCTAATACAACATCAACTACAACCAATGCTACTGCTACTACTACTACTTATGCTATTATTACTACAACTACAACTGCTATTACTACTACTAATACTACTACAAATACCACTACTACTATACTATTACTACCGTCACACCCCTTATGAGTGGTAGTGCCACCATAACGAGATCATGTAACAGACCTCATGATCTCAGAGGCAATGGAGTGCCTCCAGTGTGTGTGCACGGGCAGCACACATAAGAGCAAATAACCAGTTGTGGTGGTCGGTGCCACTACAAGGAGTATCATGCGAGGGAGCGCATGATCATGTGAGGCGACGGGCTACCTCCAACATATGTGTGCACGGGCAGCACACATAGCAGCAAGTGATGGAGTCACGACATGTTCAGATGGAGACCCGAATAGTCTAAACAGTCCTGCAGAGCGAGCAGCGGGATCGGTTCGCTAAAATGAGCTGCCAAAGCATGTGAATAGCCTGAACACTTGGCGTCGTAAGCTGAAGACACATGGCTGCAAGCTGGAGAACCAGAGC
This sequence comes from Trichopus zeylanicus subsp. travancoricus, assembly GCA_005019695.1. Classification (NCBI taxonomy): domain Eukaryota; kingdom Viridiplantae; phylum Streptophyta; class Magnoliopsida; order Dioscoreales; family Dioscoreaceae; genus Trichopus; species Trichopus zeylanicus. The sequence goes on along the minus strand of RXID01014887.1, from coordinate 189,335 downwards.
TGCAACTGTCAAGGGACATGTGGCAAGCAAAGAGGCAATTGAGGGCTTGTGGGATAGGTGGCAACAGCTCAGAGAGTGAACTAACTGCCAGGAGAACATTCTGGAGCATGTTCTGCATGGCCTCTAGCGGTTGAACTATAGGGAGAACATTGTGGAATATGTTCTCCATGATCTCCAGCAGTTGCTCACAGCCAAATATTTGTACTATAAATAGACTAGGGGGTCTATTGAGCTGGGTACACACATAGGTAGAGAGACTTGTAGTGTCACTCCATGTTGAGAGTTGTATTTCCTTTTTTGTGAGAAATACAAGGTTGGCAAGGTTGTTGTACTTCTCTTCTCCTCTATACTCATGTGGGCTTGTGCGAGCTTGGCGGGCTGAGGTGGGCAAACCTTTGCGCCATCATGGGTGAAATTTCAGGGTAGAAATTTGGCCGTGTGACAACGACTACTATTACTATAACTACTACTACTATTGCTCTTGCAACTATTGCTTCTACAACTTCTACTACTGCTATAACTACCACTACTCTTACTACTCCTATAGGTGCTACTACTACATCTACTATTGCTATTGCTACAACAACAACTACTACTACTAATACTACTACTACGACTGCTACTATTATTGCTACTGCTATTACGACTAATGCTACTCCTACAACTGCTACAACCACTAGTAAAACTACTGCTACTTCTACTACTACCACTACTACTACAACTACCGCTACTAATGTCACTTCTACAACAACAACAACTACTACTACTTCTATTACTATTACTACAACCACTACTGCTACTATTAGTGCTAATACTACAACTAATGCTATTACTACTACTTCTACCACTATTACTACAACTACTACTGCTACTATTAGTGCTAATACTACAACTATTGCTACTACTACTATACTACTACTACTACTACTACTCCTACTACTGCTACTATTACTACTGCTTCTACTGCTACTGGTACTACTGTAATAACAACTACTATTGCTACTACTAATGTTGCAACTACTGCCACTACTGCTACTACTACTACTACTACTCGTACTACTAGTACTACTATGACTTCTCTTACTACTGCTACAACAACAATAATTGTTGCTGCTGCTGTTGCTACAATTCATAAAACTACTACTACTACAACTAATACTATTGCATATACTACTCCCACTGCTACTCCTAATACTACAACTTCTACTACTACTAAGAATACTACAACTACTGCTGTAGCTACCACTACTGCTACTGCTACTACTACTACTAGTGCTACTAGTGCTACTAATACTACTACTATTGCTGCTGCTACTACTACTACTAGGAATACTTCAATTGCTACTTGCACTACTGCTACTACTACGACTACAACTACTATAACTACCACTACTACAACTACAACTACTACTACTACAACTACTACTATGCCTTGTACGACTTCTACTACTATTACTACTATTACTCCTGTTACTCCTACTACTACTGCTACTACTACCAATCCTACTACTCCTTCTACTTCTCCTACAACGACTACTTCTCCTACTACTTGGATAGCTACCACCACTACTACTGCCACTACTCCTACAGCCACAACAACTACTATGCTACTACTATTTACACTATTGCTGCTACTACTACTACCGCTACTTCTGCTATTACTCTGACTACTACTACTATTATTATTGCTAGAACTACTACTGCTACTACTACTACTTCAATTGCTACTACTACTGCTAGTATAGATACCACCACTTCTGCTACTACTACTACTGCAATTGCAACTTCCACTACCACTACTATACTACTACTTCTACGACTACTATTACAACTTCTGCTACTATTGCTATTACTGCTTCCATTCCTACCACTAATCATACTGCTGCAGCTGCTACTACTTCTAATGCTCTTCCTACTACTACTGCAAATACTACTACCTCTACTATGACGATTACTTCAACTACTACTGCTGCTGCTATGACTCCTACCGCCAATTCTACAGCAACTACTACTATTGCTGCTACAACTACAGCTACAACTACTACTATAACTACTACTGCAGCTACAACTCCTAATACAACAACTGCTACAACTGCTAGTACTACACCTACTATTACCACAACTTCTACCACTACGGCTGCTGTTACTACTACTCCTCCTCCTCCTCCTCCTCCTCCCACTCTTGCTACTGCTACTAATACTGCTACTCCTATTGCTACCACAACTCCTAATACAACAACTACAGATGCTACCGCTACCACTACTAATACAACAACAACAACAACTGCTGTTGCTGCTACCACCACTACTACTATTACTGCTTCAACTATTACGACTATTGCTACTACTCCGGCTAATACAACAACTGCTGCCTCTACTACTACTGCAACAACTACTATTAGTGCGACAACTACATCTAACACTATAGCTACAACTACTACTGCCACTACTAACACTACAACTACTAATAATGCTACTACAAATACTACAACTACCACTACTCCTACTACTCCTACTACTACTACTACTACCACTACCACTGCTGCTACTACTACAGCAGCTACTGTAACCACTAATGGTAGCGTAGCTACCGCTATTGCAACCACTACTGCTACTACTAATAATACTGCTATAACAACAACCACACAACTACTCCTGCAGTTATTGCTGCTACTAATCCTATTACTAGTAGTTATACTACAGCTATCACTTCTGCTACAACTATGACTACCAATATTACTACTACTAGTAGTATCAATCCAACTACTACAACTACTACCACTATTGCCACAACTACTATTGCGACTATTATGACAACGACTACTACTACTCCTACTCCAACTCTTACTCCTGCTACTTCTACTACTGCTGCTTCTACGACTACTACTATTATTAATCTAAATACTCTTACTACTATTACTGCTACTACTACTATTATTACAACTACTATGACTATTACTGCTACTACTAACACTCCTCCTACTACAACAACAACTATTGCTACTGCTACAAGTAGCACTACTATTGCTACTATTACTACTATTGCAACTATGCTACTATTTTTACTGCTGCTAATACTATTGCTACAGCTACTAGCACTACTAATACTACAACAACTGCTACCAATGTTATTGCTACACTACTCCTACAACTAGTGCTACTACAACTACTTTTGCTACTAGTACTACAACTACTACTAATAATTATACTACTAGACTACTACTACGACTGCTACGTCTGCTACTTCTATTATTACAACTACTATTACTACTATTCCTCCTGCAAGTATTGCTTTTGGAAGTTCTACTACTGCTACTACTACTACAACAGCTACAACGATTACGGCTACTGTCACAATTACTTTACTACTATTGCAATTACTACTAGTACTACTACTGCTACAATTGCTATTGCTATAACTAATAGTGCAACTTCTACTATTAATACTACTCCTACTATTGCTACTATTATTACTAGTGATACCACTGCTACTGCTACTACTGCTGCTACTACTACTACTATAACAACTGCGGTTACTATAGCTACAGCTACTAATGCAACTGCTAAAACTACTGCTACTACAACTTCTTTGGCTACTATTACTACAACCACAATTGCTACTACTAGTGCTAATTCTACTACTAATACTACTACTACACTACTACTGCTACGACTACTCCTACTACTGCTACTATTACTACTACTGCTATTGTTGCTGCTACAACTAATCCTGCAACTACACTTACAAGAACTACAACTATGACTACTCGCACTACTACAATAACTACCACTATTATTACTGCTACTGTTACTCCTAGTGCTACTCCTACTATATCTACCGTTGTAGTTGCTGCAACTACAACAACTACTACTACTACTACCCATCCTATAGCTACTACTCCTACTGCCACTATTGCTACTACTACTACTGCTAGTACTACTATTCCTACCGCTACCACTACTACTGCTGCCACGACTACAACTACTACAGCTACAACAACTACTACTACTACTACTAGTACTCCTGCTACTTCTACTATAACAACAACTACTACTACTCCTACTACTCCTCCAACTACTTCTCCAACAACTGCTACTTCTCCTAGTACTATGACAACTACCACTACAACTACTGTTGCTACTCCTACAGCCACAACTACTTCTACCGCTACTACTATTTCCAGTATTGTTACTACTACTACCACTAATACTACTTGTACAACTACTGCTACTTCTACTATTACTGTTGCTGTTGTTGCTATTATTACTGTTGCAACTACTACTTCTATTTCTACTATTGCTATAGCTACTATAACTATAGCTGCTATTGCTACTACTGCTACTGCTGCTACTACTTCTACTACTACTATACTACTACTACTATTACTATTGCAACTATTGATACTACTACTATTACTACTTCCATTCCAACTACTAGTCATACTACTGCAACTACTACTCCTCCTAATAATCTTTCTACTACTATTGCTAATACTATTACTTCCACTACGACTATTAATTCCACCACCACTACTACTACTACAACTACTTCTACAACTACTACAATAACTACTACTGCAACATACTCCTAATACAACAACCGCTACTACTGCTAGCACTACTGCCACTATTACTACAACTTCTACCACTAAGGCTACTGTTACTACTACTACTATTACTACTACTGCTGCTATGACTATTGCTACTACTATTACTACTACTATTGCTACTGATAGTGCTACTACTATAGCAACTACTGCTGGTACTACTACTACTACACCTACTAGTATTACGGCTAGGAGTACAACTAATACTACAACTACTGCCACAAATGCTACTGTTACTACTGCTGCTGCTGCTACTACTACTCTTACTGCTACTACTACAACTACAACTACCTACTACTACAACTACTACCACTGTTGCTACTACTATTACAGCTATTATAACCATTAATGCTACAACAACTACTACTACTGCCACCACTACTACTACTATGCTAATGCTACTGCTACTAGTAATACTTCTACAACTACTGCTACTGCTAATAGTGCTACTACACCACTAATGATACCACTACTACTGTTAGCACTACTACAGATACTACTACTTCTGCTACTCCTACTACTACTACTACCTATACTGCTACTATTGCTGCTTCTACTCCTATTACTACTACTACTACTACTAAGGCTATTACTACTACTACTACTACTATTATTGGTTACTAATGCTACTTCAACTACAACTAGTAGTACTATTACAAATATTTCCACACTACTACTACTACTATACCTCTGACTACTGCTACTTCTATTACTACCACTTCTATTCCTCCTACTACTACTGCTGTTACTACTACTGCTACTCCTATACCTTCTATGACAATTGCTACAACTACTATTATTATTGTGACTATTACTACAACTACTATTATTGCTACCAAACAACTGCCACTACAACTGCTCCTACTATAACTACTACTGCTACTACTACAACTATGACTAATAGTGCAACTGCTACTATGACTACTACTATGGCTACTACAACAACTATTGCTATGACTGCTACTACTATTAAGTTACTACTGCTACTACTATTACTACAACTATTGCTACTACCGCTACACCTACTACTGCTCCTACTACTACTACTACCACTACTGCTACTACTACTCCTACTACTCCCCCAACTACTGTTGCTACTACTATTACTCCTACTACTGCGATTGCTACTACTACTGCTACTGCAACAACTACTACTACAACAACTACTACTACAATTGTTGTTGCTACTACTACTCTTACTGCAACTACTACTACCACTACAACAACTACTATGACTACTACTGCTACTCCTACAAAAACTATTATTACTAGTACAACAACAACAACAACAACAACAAGTACTACTACTGCTATAGCGGCAACAATGACAACTGCTACTACTACCACTCTGCAACTGCTACTACCACCATTACTAGTGCTACACCAACTACTACTACCCCTACTACTACATCAACTACTACACCTATGACTGCTACTAATACTACTACTCCTAGCCCCACTACTCCTAATACTAATACTATGAGTAATATTACTAGTACAACTGCTACTATAACTATTACTACTACCACAACAACAATAACAACTAATACTACAACTACTACAGCTTCTCCTACAACTACTAATAATACTACGACTACTAAAACAACTACTACTAATTCTGTTACTAGTACAACGGCTAGCACTACTGCATCTACTACTGCCGCTACCGCTACAAAAACTGCTACTAGTATAACTGCCACTACCACTACTCCTCCTATTGTTGCTACTACTAATACTAATACTACTTCTACTGTAACTCCTAATGCTACTCCTACTCCTACTCCAACTCTAACTACTATTACACCTACTAGTACTAGTACTACTACCATAAGAACTACAACTCTTATGACTACTACTGCTGCTACTACTAATCCTGCTGCAACTACTGCTACCACAACGCCTACAATTACTACTCCTACTACAACTCCTCCTCACCCAACTACTACTATTGCTATAACTGCTACTACGACAACTACACCTCGTCTTGCTCGTCATGCTACTACAACTACACCTACTCCTACTACAACTCTTACTCCTACTTCTACTAATACTGCTACTACTACAATTCCAACTCCTTCTATTGCTACTAAACTCCTATTACTACTCCTACTCCTACTACTCCTCCTACTACTACTCCTCCTACTACTACTCCGACTCCTCCTCCTACTGTTACTCCTACTACCACTCCTTCTACTACTCCTACTACTAGTCCTACCCCTACTCCTCCTACTACTACTACTACTAGCTATACTATTACTACTACTACTACACCTATTCCTACTCCTACTTCTACCACTACTACGACAACTACTACAACTATTATTACTACTACTGCTACTACTACAACTACTGCTACAACAACTCCTACTACTCCCACAACTTCTACTATTGCTACTACTGCTATTCAATATCTGCTACTATAGATACTACTACTACTACTATTACTACTACTACTACTACTTCGAACGCCTCTACTACTTCTACTACTTTTACTATTACTACTTCTACTACTACTACTACTGCTTCAATACTACTGCTGCTGCTACTACTACTACTATACTATTACTACACTACTACTACTACTACTACTACTACTACTACTACTACTACTACTACTACTACTACTTCAGTTACTACATCTACTAGTTCTACTAGTGCTAATACCAATAGTACTAGTACAAATACTACTACTACTACTTCTAAAATGACAACAACAACTACTACAACTCCAACTAGTCTACTGCTACAACTGCTGCTACTACTACCATCACAACAATAACTACTACTACTACTACATCTACAACTACTACTACTACATATACAATTACTACTACTCCAACTCCTACTTTTACAACAACTTGTACTACTACTACTCCCCTAACTTCAGCTACTGCTACCACTACAATTACAATTGCTAATTTTATAACAACTACTATGACTACAAATACTACTACTACTATTACTACTCCTACTGCTAATACTATTCCTACTACAATTACTATTACTACTACTGTTGCTACTTCCGCTACTATTACTACTACTACGACTACTGCTAATACTACAACTACAAATACAACAACTACTACTCCTACTCCTACTTTTAGAACAACAATAGCTACTACTACTCCTATAACTTCCGCAATGCTACCACTACAATTACAACTACTACTTAAACTGCTACTACTACGACTACTACAAATACTGCTACTACTATTACTACTCCTACTGCTAATACTACTACAACTATTAGTATTGCTTTTACTACTGCTACTACTTCGACTACTACTACTACTGCTGCTAATACTACTAGTTTTGCTACTCATACTCTTACAGCAACTCCTACTACTATTGCAATTACTACTACAACTTCTACTACTTCAGCTACTCCTATTACTACTACCACAACTAATCCAACTACTACTACTATAATTATTGCTATTACTACTACTGCTAGTATTACTACTACCACTACTCCTATTACTTCTTCTTCTTCTTCTTCTTCTACTACTACTACTACTACTACTACTACTACTACGACAATAGCTACTATTATTACAACTACTACTACTTCTGCTACTACTATAACTACTACTGCTATTGCTTCTACTACTGTGACTATTGCTACTACAACTACTCGTACTACTTATACTCCAGCTACTCCTACTCCAACTCCTACTCTTACTCCAACTACTACAACTGCTACTACATTACTTCTAACTCCTAATACTCTTACTTCTACTACTACTACTACAACTACAACAACACAACAACAACAACTACAACACTACTACTACTACTACAACAACAATGACAACTACCACTAGTAATACTCTTGCAACTACTACTACAACTACTATTACTAGTACTACTACTACTACCACCACTTCTACTACTACTACTACAACCAATAATAACACTATTTTGCAACTACTACAGCTACTGCGACTTCTTCCACTGCTACTGCTACTACTAGTACATCTACAACTACCACTACTCAGACTCCTACTACTACAACAACTACTACTACTACCAATCCCACTACCATTCCTACAACTATACCTCTTACTACAACAACTACTATTGCTACTTCTTCTATTGCTACCACTACTGCTATTGTTATTGATACTACAACAACAACAACTACTACTGTTGTTGCTGTTGTTGGTTGTACTACTAAAACAATGGCTACTACTACAACAACTACTACTACTATTGCTACTACATCCACAACTGCTACTACAACTACAACTACTACTAGAACTACTACTATTGCCTCTACTACGTCTACTACTACTACAATTACTACTTTTGCAACTGCTACTACTACTACCATACTACTACTACTACTACTACTGCTACTCCTACTCCTACTAGACTGCTACTACTACCTATCTACTACAGCTGCTGCTGCTACTATACTACTACTACTACAACAATAACACCTACTACTACTTTGGCTACTACATCTACTACTACACAAGTACAAATACTACTAGTACTAGTACAAATAATACTACCACTACTTCCACAATGACAACCACGATTGCTACTACTAGTACTACTACAACTACAACTACTACAACTACAACAACAACAACTACTATTTCTACTACTACTTCTACTCCGACATCTACAAATACAACTACTCCAACTCCTGCTAATACAACTTCTACTACTACTACTCTTGCTATGAGTACTCCTACTGCTACCACTACAATTAAAACTACTAATAGTACAACAACAACAACTACTGCTGCTACTATTACTACAACTACTACTCCTACTACAACTACTACTCCTACTACTCTAACTACTACAACTGCAACTTCTTCCACTACTACTGCTACTTTACTAATGCTACAACTACTACTACTATGACTACTACTACTCCTACTAAAACCACTACAACAACTACTACTACTAATACTAGTGCTGCTACTCCTAGTGCTACTACTTCTTAGACTACCATTACAATTACACTACTACTTTTTCTACTTCAACTACTAATACTACTACTTCTACTGCTGCTACAACTACTCCTGATAGTATGACTACAACTCCATCTTTGACTATTACAACTTCTACCACTACTACAACTATTATGACTACTCATCTACTACCACTACAATTACAACAAGTATGACTATGAATACTACTACTACGATTAGTACTCCGACTACTAATACGACTCCTACTACTATTACTACTACTACGATTAGTACTCCGACTGCTAATACGACTCCTACTACTATTACTACTACTACTACTGCTACTTCTTTCACTAGTACTACCACTAGTACTAATGCTACAACTACCACTACAACTACTACTGCTCGTACTATAATTATTGCTAATACAAAAACTACTACTACTAGTGCTGCTACTCGCACTGCTACTACTTCGCCTACTACTATTACAACTTCTGCTACAACTTCTACTACTTCAACTTCTATTACTCCTACTTATACTACAACTTCTATTGCTACAGCTACCCCACTACTAGTACAACCACTACTACTATAACTACTACTATAACTACTGCTACTCCTACTCCTGCTACTATAACTACTACCACTACTATTACTACTTCTTCTTCTACTACTATTACTATTACAACTACAACTACTACTACGGCTACTGCTACTACTACTACAAGTACTACGTATACTAGTGCTACTCCAACTCCTACTCCTACTCCACCTACTATAATAACTTCTACTGCTACTACTACTACTATTACTACTGACTTCTAATACTATTACTTCTTCTACTACAACTAAAATTATTACACTACAAATACTATTGCTACTACAACAATAACAACAACTTCTCGTGTAGCTACAACTCCTAATACTATTACTAGTAGCGCTACTGCTATCACTACAATTACAATTGCTAATTTTACAACAACTACTATGACTACAAATACTACTACTACTATTACTACTCCTATCGCTAATACTATTCCTACTACAATTACTATTACTAATGCTGCTGCTACTTCTGCTACTATTACTACTACTACGACTACTGCTAATACTACAACTACTACTACAACAACTACTACTGTTACTACATCTACAACAACTACTACTCCTATTCCTACTTTTAGAACAACAATAGCTACTACTACTCCTATAACTTCTGCAATGCTACCACTACAATTATAACTTCTACTTCTACTGCGACTACTACGACTACTACAAATACTGCTTCTACTATTACTACTCCTACCTCTAATACTACTACAACTATTAGTATTGCTATTACTACTGCTACAACTTTGACTACTACTACTACTGCTGCTAATACTACTATTTTTGCTACTCATACTCCAACAGCTACTCCTACTACTATTGCAATTACTACTACAACTTCTACTACTTCAGCTACTGCTATTTCTACTATCACAACTAATCCAACTACTACTATTACAACTATTGCTTTTACTACTACTGCTACTATTACTACTACCAATACTCTTATTACTTCTTCTTCTTCTTCTTCTTCTTTTTCTTCTTCTTCTACTACTACTACTACTAAGACAATAGCTACTATTATTACAACTACTACTACTTCTGCTACTACTATAACTACTACTGCTATTGCTTCTACTACTGTGACTACTACTACTACAACGACTCGTACTACTTATACTCCAGCTACTCCTACTCCAACTCCTACTCTTACTCCAATTACTACAACTACTACTACATTACTTATAACTCCTAATACTCTTACTTCTACTACTACTACAACAACCACAACAACAACAACCACAACTACCACTACTACTACTACTACAACAACAACAATGACAACTACCACTACTAATACTCTTGCAGCTACTACTATAACTACTATTATTAGTACTACTACTACTACCACCACTTCTACTACAACTACGACAACCAACAATAACACTATTTTGCTACTACTACAGCTACTGTGACTTCTTCCACTGCTACTGCTACTACTACTACATCTACAACTACCACTACTCAGACTCCTACTGCTACAACAACTACTACTACTACCAATCCTACTACCATTCCTACTACTATTCCTCTTCCTACAACAACTACTATTGCTACTTCTTCTATTGCCACCACTACGACTATTGTTATTGCTACTACTACAACAACAACTACTACTGTTGTTGCTGTTGATGGTTGTACTACTACAACAATGGCTACTACTACAACTACTACTACTACTATTGCTACTACATCCACAACTGCTACTATGACTACAACTACTACTAGAACTACTACTATTGCCTCTACTACGTCTACTACTACTACAATTACTACTTTTGCAACTGCTACTACTGCTACGATACTACTATTATTACTACTACTGCTACTCCTACTCCTACTAGACTGCTACTACTACCTATGTACTACAGCTGCTGTTGCTACTACTATACTACTACTACTACAACAATAACAACTTCTACTACTTTGGCTACTACATCTACTACTACACAAGTACAAATATTACTAGTACTAGTACAAATAATACTACCACTACTTCCACAATGACAACCACTATTGCTACTACTAGTACTACTACAACTACAACTAATACAACTACAACAACAACTACTACTATTTCTACTACTACTTCTACTCCGACATCTACAAATACAACTACTCCAACTCCTGCTAATACAACTTCTACTACTACTCCTCCAGCTATGAGTACTACTGCTACTACCACTATAATTAAAACTACTAATAGTACAACAACAACTACTGCTGCTGCGACAATTACTACAACTACTACTCCTACTACAACTACTACTCCTACTACTCTAACTACTACAACTGCAACTTCTTCCACTACTACTGCTACTTTACTAATGCTACAACTACTACTATTATGACTACTACTACTCCTACTAAAACCACTACAACAACAACTACTACTAATACTAGTGCTGCTATTCCTAGCGCTACTACTTCTTAGACTACCATTACAATTACACTGCTACTTTTTCTACTTCAACTACTAATACTACTACTTCTGCTACTGCTACAACTACTCCTGATAGTATGACTACAACTCCATCTTTGACTATTACAACTTCTACCACTACTACTACTCTTATGACTACTCATCTACTACCACTACAATTACAACAAGTATGACCATGAATACTACTACTACGATTAGTACTCGACTGCTAATACGACTCCTACTACTATTACTACTATTGCTACTGCTACTTCTTTCACTAGTACTACCACTAGTACTAATGCTACAACTACCACTACAACTACTACTGCTCGTACTATAATTATTGCTACTACAAAAAATACTACTACTAGTGCTGCTACTCGCACTGCTACTACTTCCCCTACTACTATTACAACTTCTGCTACAACTTCTACTACTTCAACTTCTATTACTCCTACTTATACTACTACTTCTATTCCTACGGCTACCCCACTACTAGTACAACCACTACTACTCTAACTACTGCTACTCCTACTCCTGCTACTATAACTACTACCACTACTGTTACTACTTGTTCCTCTACTACTATTACTATTACAACTACAACTACTACTATGGCTACTGCTACTACTACTACAAGTACTACGTATACTAGTGCTACTCCAACTCCTACTCCTACTCCACCTACTACAACAACAACAACAACTTCTCGTGTAGCTACATCTCCTAATACTATTACTAGTAGCGCTACTACTACTACCAATTTTGCTATAGCTACTACTACTAATATTACTATTAGTAATACTATCAATCCAACTGCTACAACTACTACCACTACTGCAACAACTACTACTATGACTCTTACTACAACTGCTACTATTACTTCTATTACTACCACTCCTACTCCAACTTCTTCTCCTACTCCTAACACTTCTACTACTCCTACTACAATTGCAATTACGACCACCACCACTACTACTATAGATACTACTACTGCTACTACTACTACAACCACTACTACTGCAACTACTACTAATACAACTACTAGTACTACTACTATTACTTCAGTTACTGCTACACCTACACCAACTTTTAGCCATTCTATTTCTACTACTACTATATTGCTACTACTACTGCTACTATTATTATTATTAATCATAATACTACTACTACTACTATTACAACTACAACGACTATTACTACTATTACTAGTCCAACTACTACTACTACTCCTAACACTCCTACTACTCTTACTACTAGTAATACTACTACTCCTCCTAACAGTCCTCCTCCTCCTACTACTACTACTACTACTAATACTACTACAATAGCTATTACTACCACTACTACTACAAGTACTGCAAATATTACTACTACTGCTACTACTACTACAACTAGTAGTACTATTGCTATTCTTACTACTACTGCTGCTGCTACTACTATTACTGCTACTACTTCTACTACTACTACTACGACTACTACTACTGCTACTATAGCTAGTCTACACTTACTACTAGTAGTAGTACCACTGCTGCTGCTACTACTATTGCTACTCTACTATTGTTGCCGCTATAGCTACTACTAATGTTGCTACAACTACTACAAATGCTACTACAACTACTATTACTACCAATACTACTACATATACAACAACTACTACTCCACTAACTACTACTACAGTTGCGACTGCTACTACTACTATTGCCACTACTGCAACTAGTACTACTACTACTGCTACTAAGACTGGAACTACTATTGCTACTATTACTACTTTTGCAACTACTGCTACTACTACAATCATTACTATTGCTACAATCACTACTGCTACAAATCTTGCACCAACTACTACTAATGCTGCTGCTACTATTGCTGCTACAACTAGTGCAACTACTTCTACTTTTGCTACTATTACTACAACTACAACTGCTATTGCTATTGCTAATACTACTACTACTACACTGCTACAGCTACTGCTACTGTTACTACTAGTACAATTACTACAACTGCTACTACTATTGCTCCTGCAACTACTACTTTTGCAACATCTCCTACAGCTACTTCTACTGCAACTACTACTCTTATTACTCCTGCTATTACTATTATTTTTACTACTACTATTACTACAAATACTACATTAGCTATAACTACTACTACTCCTTCTCCTACTACTACTCCTCTTATTGCTCTGATAGCTACTACTACTACTTCTACTATTGCTATTGCTACAAGTAATACTACTACTTCTACTACTATCACGGCTACTACTACTGCTACTACTACTACTACTACAATTGCTACTGCTATAACCACTTCTACTACTACTACTACTGCTACAATTACTGCTACTACTACAACTACTATGACTAATTCTACTGCTACTACTACCACGACTAGTATTGCTACTACTACAACAACTACTACTGCATCTATTAGTGCTAATAATCCTACTAATACTACTATTAGTACACTACAACTGCTACAACTACTTCTACTGTGACTATTATTACTTCTGCTACTACTACTACTAGTCCTACTACTTCACTTACAACAACTACTAGTACAACTACTCATGCTACTATAGTAACAACTACCATTACTACTACTGCCACTCCTACTATTATTACTATTATTGTTGTTGCTTCTACAACTGCTACTACTATTGTTACTACTACTACTGCTACTGCTACAACTCCTACTACTACAACTATTGTTGTAACTTCTACTATTACTGCTTCTACTACTACTTCTATTGCATATTACTACAACTATTGCTACTACCACTACAACTGCTTCTACTACAACTACTAATACTCTTTCCACTACTGCGACACTACTACTATTGCTGCTACTCCTAATGTTGCAACTACTGCCACTACTACAACTACCGCTAGTACTATTACTAGTTCTACTACTCCTACTATAACTACTCATACTACTACTACTACTATGACTTCTCTTACCTTTGCTACAACAACAACAACAACAACTACAGCTGTTGCTAAATTTCCTACAGCTACTCCTACTACTATAGCTACTACTACTACCGTGACTACTACCGTAGATACTCCTTGTACTACTACTACTGCTACCACTACCAATACTACAACTACTATCGCTACTACCACTACTGCTGCTACTACTACTGCTATTGCTACTACTACTAGGAATACTCCGATTGCTACGACTACAACAACTACAATGACAACTACCACTACTCCTAATACTACTTCTACAACTACAGATACTACTTCTTCGGCTACTCAGCCTACTATTACTGCTACTACTGCTACTCGTACAACTCCTCCTACTACTTATCCTACAACTGCTACTTCTCCTAATACTATGACAACTACCACTACTACTATTATTGCTACTCCTACTGCCACAACTACTACTGCTGCAACTACTATTTCCATTCCTGTTGCTACTAATACTACTATTACTACTACAACTACTGCTACTTGTACTATTACTGGTGCAACTACTACTGCTGCTGCTACTACAACAACAACTACTACTGCTACTCCTACTATTTCTGCTACTACTACTCCTACTACTACTACTATACTACTACATCTACTACTCCTATTACAACTACTGCTACTACTGATATTGCTCCCTCCATACCTACTACTAGTCATATTGTTGTACCTACTACTACTCCTAATACTCTTCCTATAACTACTGCAAATAGTACTGCTTCTACTATGAGTATTACTACCACTACTACTACTGCAACAACTACTGCTACAACTACTACTATAACTACTGCTGCAACAACTACTGCTATAACTACTATTGCAACAACTACTCCTAATAACAACTGCTACTACTACTACTGTGACTATTATTAGAACTTCTACCATGACGGCTACTGTTACTAATACTACTACTACTAATACTCTCATTCCTACTACTACTACTAATATTGATAACCCAACCGCAACAACAACTCCTAATACAACTACTACTAATGCGACAACTACCACTACTACTACAATAACAACAACAACTACTACTGTTGCTACTGGTACTATTACTATTACTTCTTCTACTGCTATAACTATTGCTACTGCTACTACTACTACTTCTACTATTTCTATAGTTATTGTTGCCACTACTACTACTACTGCAACTGCTACTGCTACAACAACTACTACTACAGCTGCTATTATTACTGCTACAACTATAGCTAATATACTACTGCTACTACTACTATTGCTACTACTAACGCTACAACTACTACTACTACAACTACTACTATAGCGGCAGCAACCACTAATGCTACTGCAACTACTGCCATTGTTACCACCAATTCTACTACTCCTACTCCCACTGCTACTACAACTAATACTACTAAAACTACTGCTACAGTCAATACTGCTACTACACCACTAACGCTACAACTACTACTACCACCATTACTACTGCTATTACTATAACTACTATGACTACTACAACTGCAAGAATTACTGCTACTAAAATAACAGCTGCTGCTGCTATTACCACTAATACGACTACTATTACTGCCGCTTCAACTACTATTACTACCGCTATTACTATTACTACTATTAATACTGCTACTACTACTGTTAGTACTACTACTGCTCCTACTACACAACTACAACTACTGCTACCCCTAATACTGCTACTACTGCCACTACTACTACAACTACTATTACAACTCCTACCACTAGTCCTCTTACTACTACGGTTGCAATGACTACTACTACTTCTACAACTACTACTGCTACTGCTACTCCAACCGATACTCCTCCTCCTACTAGTCTGCCAGTACTACTACAACAACAACAACTACTACTACCATTACTACTGCTACTACAACTACTACTCCTACTACTAATTCTAATACTGCCGCAACTACTACTACTCCTCCTCCTCCTACAAGTGATGTTACTACTTCTACTCCTACTTCACCTCATACTACTACTCCTACAAGTACTACTACTCCTCCTCCTCCCACTACTACTACCATAGCTACTACTACTACTACTACTTCTACTACTACTACTACTACTATTATTACTACTACTATTACTACTACTACTACCACCACTACTAGTACTACTACTACTACTACTATTACTTCATTACTACTACAATTGCTACTACTACTTCTACTATTCCTCCTCCTACTATTGTTATTGTTATTACTACTGCAACTACTGTTGTTACTATTGCTGCTACTATTGCCCGTACTACTATGGCTAATGCTACTATTACTGTTACTACTACTCCTCCATCACCTTCTATGACAATTGCTACAACTATTACTATTACTGTGACTACTACTACAACAACTACTATTGCTGCTACTGCTACTACTCCTCCTGCTACTAATAGTGCAACTGATACTACTACTGCTGCTACTACTACAGCCACTATGTCAACTACTGCTACTACTACTACTACTATTATTATATTACCACTGCTACTACTACTCCTCCTACTTCTCCTCCAACTAGTACTGCTACAACTGCTACTCTACTACTGCTATTACTAACACTACTCCTACTGCAGCAACTACTCCTACCTCTACTCCTACAACTGCTACTACTACACTTGGTGCTAGTACCATTACTCCTACTGCAACTACTACTACCATAACAACAACAACTACTACTATAACTACTACTACAACTACTGCTACCACTAATGCTGCTGATGCTACAACTACCACAACTACTGCTGTTTCCACTACTACTACTCCTCTTACTACTTATGCTAAGACTACTACTCCTACTAATACCATTACTACCGCTATTCCTATTGTAGGTACTAATACTAGTGCTACTCCAACAATAACAATAACTACTACTACTATTGCTACAATCGCTCCGATTACAACTAGTATGATAACTACTACAACAACAACAACAACTACTACTACTACTACTCCGACTACAACAACTATTACCACTACTACTACTACTACAATGAATGCTGCGATTGCTACTACTACTGCTGCTGCTACTAATAGTACCCCTACCACTACTGCTGCTGCCCCAACTACTGCTGCTACTACTGCTACTCCTGCTACTGCTACTACTTCTACTACTACTAGCAGTGCTGCTGTTGCTCCTACTACTACTATGGCTACTACTCTTACTACTACTACTACTACAACTACTTCTACTGCCACTAGTACTACTACCACCACGATAACTACTGCCAGTACTACTACTACTGCTACTGCTAGTACAACTACTATTTTCGCTAGTATTACTACAATAATTACTATTGCTGCTACTACTGCAACTAATATTACTCCTACAATTACAACAACTACTACAATTGCTACTATTACTTACTACAACTACTACTGCTACTACTGCAACTATGACTACTCCTACTACTACGACTATTGCTACAGCTATGACTGCTCCTCGTACTACTACAAAGACCACCATAATAACAACTATTTCTTTTACTACTACTTACTACAACTACTGCTACTACTACTTCAACAATAGATACTATTGCTACTACTGCTACTACTACTGTTACTGCTCTTACTACTACTTCAGGTACTACTACTACTCCTCCTCCTCCTACTACTACTAATACTACTAGTACTATGACAATAACTGCTAAACTACTACTACTAGTTCTGCTTCAACCAATACCACTACAACTACTACAACCACTCGACAAATGACTACTCCAAATACTACTACTACAACTAAAACTACAACCACTACTACTACTGCTACTACTACTATTACTACTACTACTACTACTACCACTACTACTATTGTTGTTAATGATGCTACTACACCTATTACTACTAGCACAACTACAACTACCACAACTCCTTCTTCTACTACTACTCTTAAAACTCCTACTATAACAAATACTACTACCATAACCACTGCTGATGCAGTTACTACTACTACTACTATCGCTATTGCTGCTGCTGCTACTACTATCGCTGCTATTGTTGCCACTGCTACTACTGGTATTGTTGCTACTACTACTATTATTACCGCTTCTACTATTACTGCTTCTGTTGCTAATACTATTGCTTCCACAACTGCTCTTACTACGGCTGCGGTTACAACTACCATTACTACTACTATTATTACTACTCCTACTACTACGACAACTACTACTACTGCGAAAACTACTGCTAGTACTACTATTGTTGCTGTTTCTAGTAATCCTACTACTATTGCTACTGCTACTACTGCTGCTGCTGCTACTACTACTACTATTACTAATACTACTCCAATTACAATAACTACTACTACCACCACCACTACTACCTCTACTATAACAACTACCACGAGTACTACAACTACACTGACTACTAGTATAATTGCTACCACTACTACGCATACAACTACTCGTACTACTACAATTAATACTATCACAACTACTACTATGCCTACAACCACTACAACATCTAGTACTACTACTACTACTACTATGCATAATACCACTCCTCCTACAACTGCTATAACTACCACTACTGATGCTACTATGACTACTACCACTACTACAACTACAACACTAACTAATAATGCTATAATTACTACTACTGCAACTAATAATACTACTACTATTATTATTGCTTTAATTATTACTAGTACTACTGCTACTACTATTATTATGACTGCAACTACAACTAAAACTCCTACTACTACTACTACTAATGTTGTTGTTGTTGTTGCTACTACTAATAGTAGCAATAGTCGAAGTAGTAGTAGTAGTAATAGTAGTTGCCTTAGTAGCAGCAGAAGAAGCAACAAAATTAGTTATAGTAGCAGTAGTAGAATTAGTAGTTGTAGAAGTGAAAATAGTAGTAGCAAAAGTAGTAGCAAAACTAGTTATAGTAGTTATAGTAGCAATAGAAATTGGAGTAGTAGTAGTAGCAGTAGCTGTAACTGCTACAACTATTACCAGTAGTGCTACCATTGGTAGCAATAGTAGTAATAGAAGCATTAGTAGTAGCAACGGTAGTAGTATTACTACTAATAGCAAAAGTAGCAGTAGTAGTCGTAGTAGTAGTTATTGTAGTAGTAATGATAGTAGCAACAGTAGTAGCAACAGCATTAACAGTACTACTACTACCATGGCTATTCCTATTACTCCTGTTCCTACTCCTGCTACTATTACTATTACTACAATTACTACAATTACTACTACTATTAATAGTACTCCATTTGTTGTGCTACTATTAATACTATTATTTTTTCTACTACTACTACTTCTAGTACTAGCCCTTCTCCTATTCCCACTACTACTTCTACCAATTTTGCTGCTATTGCTACTATTATTACTACTTCTACTCCTATTCCTACTCTTGCTACTACTACTACAACTCATACTCCTACTACAACTACTCCTAATCTAGTTGTTGTTTTAGCTACTAGGATAACTTCTATAACTGCTACTACTTCTACTACTACTCCTACTCCTACTCCTACTACTACTACTACTACAACTACAATACTACTTCTGCTAGGTTTATTACTACTAGTCTTACTACTACTACCACTACTACTACAACTACTACTGCTACTGCTCCTATTACTACTATGAATACTACTACTACACTATTGCTTCTACTACTACTTCTACTACTAATATTAGTAAAATTACAACTAATTGTACAACTACGGCTACTGCTACTGCTACTACTACTACTCCAACTACTACTATTACCATTACTACTACTACTCATACTCCCACTACTACTGCTATTACTACTTCTATGACTTGCTACTAATGCTACTATTACTACTAGGGGTGGTACCACTAATACTACTACTACCACTCTGATTTCTATTAGCAATTGCTACGATAACAACAACAACTACTGCTGCTGATGCTACTACTACTATAACGAAAACAACAACTACTAGTACAACTACTATCACTAGTATAATGACACCTAGTACTACAACTACGACTACAACTACAACTGTTACAACTTCTACTGCTGCTACTATTGCAACTACTACCACTATTACTACTACTACAAATACTACTACTACTAATACGATGACTACTGCTGCTGCTGCTGCGGCAACTATTACTACTATTGCTACTACTACTACTTCTACTACTACTACTAGTTCTACTACTACTACTATTATTACAACTACTTCTACTATGACTACTACTACTACTATTACTACTACTATTACGGCTACTACTACTACTATTACTGCTACCACAACTACTGCTATTGCTACTGCTACTATCACTTCTTCTTCTACTACTATTACTACTACTGCTACTACTACTACTACTATTACTTTTGCTACTATTACTACTAATGCTACTACTATACCTAATACAGTTATTGCTACTCCGAGTAACATTACTATTGCAATAAATACTACTGCTACTACTAGTATTCTAGAACTCCAACTACTAGTAGTAGTACTACTACTACTACTAGTACTATTTCTACTACTTTCCTACTATTACTTCTACTACTAATGCTACTACTACAATAATGATTGCTACTGCAACTACATTTGCTACTACAAGATACTATCACTACTTCTAGAACCACTACCATGACTTCTACAACTTCTACCACTATTACCACAACAATTTCTAATACTACTATCACTATGGCTACAACTCCTATTGCTACAACAATTACAACTACTATTAATACTACTGCTGCTGCTGCTACTAGTACTACTACTCTAGCTACTGCTACTGTTTTTACTGCTACTACAACTACTTCATCTACTGCTACGACTACAGCAGCTGCTACTAGTGCCACTACTACTGCTACTACTACTATTAGGTCTACCTCTACTACTACTGCTGCTGCTGCTGCTACTACAACAATAGCTACTGCTACTACTGCTACTACTACTACTCCTCCCACTACTGTAACTACTACTACTACTACCACCACCACTACTATTACTACTACCACTACATCAACCACTACCACTACTACTACTATTACAAGCACTACTACAACTACAATAACTATCACTACTACTGCTAATATTACTACCACTACTACTACCACTGCCACTACTACCACTTCTACTACTACTACAGCTTCTCCTACTATTACGACTAGTACTAGTAATTTTACTACTTCGCCTACTACCACAACTACTACTACAACGTTTACTGCAACTAATACAGCTGTTGTTACTACAACTACTACAATTAGTACTACTACTGTCTTGACTACTACTACTACTTTTGCTACTACTGGCTACTACTTCTCCTCCCCCTCCTCCTACTACTACTTGTACTACTACAACTGCTGCTACTACTACTAGTGCTACTACCGCTATAGCTACTGCAACAACTACAAGTACTCCTACTACTACAATAACTTCTACTACTACTAAAACTAAAAATACAGCAACTACTACTTTTACAACTACTACAACAACAACTACTACTAATACTACTCCTCCTACAACTAATCCTTCTACTACTGGTACTACTACTACAGCTACTACAGCTACTACTATTGCTTCCACTATTACTACTAATAATAAAATAACTACTACCACTACTACTCCCACTAATAATACTGCTCAACTACTACTACAACAACTATTGCTACTTCTACAACTGTGCTACTACCGCTACAGCTACTCTGCTACTACTGCTATTACTTTTACGGATACTACTAGTACTTCTTCAACTAGTACTACTACCGCAACTACGACTATTGCTGCTGCTGCTACTACTACTACTAGCACTAGTACTATAGTAGCTGCTACTACTATTACTACTAATACTACTTCTCCTAACATTGGTACTTTTGCTGCTCTGCTACTACTACTACTACTAACACTAGTACTATAGCAGAAACTATTGCTAATACTACTTCTCCTGCTACTATTACTTCCGCTACAACTACTCTACTACTAGTACTATTACTAATACTGCCATAACTACAACTGTTGTTATTTTTACTTTGACTACAACTACTACTTAGACTAATACTGCTACTACTTTTACTCCTACTACTGAAAATACTACTGCTACTAATACTGCCACTACCATTGCTACTACTGTTACTAACACCACTACAGCTACTATTGCTACTATCATTACTACTGCTACTACTGCTACAACTACTACTTCTACTATTGCTCCTAATAGTACTCTTGCAACAACTACTACTGCTACTTCTACTGCTCATTTAGTTACTAATACAACAACTCCTAGTACTAATACTACAACTATAACAAGTTCTCCTACTACTACTACTAGTACTACTACTACTAATACTACAACTACTTATGCTACTACTACTACTACTACTACTACTGCAACTTCTACTGTTGCTATTTTTGATACTACCACTACTACTGCCACTATAATTGATATTACTACAACTAGTACCACTACTATTGCTTCTTCCCCTACTACTACTGCTATAGCTACTACAACTACTACAACTACAACTACTGCTACTACTACTCGCACTACTACTGCTACTGCTACTACATCTATTAGGCAGTTACTACTACTTCTACTACAACTATAGTTACTAGTACTAATATGACCACTATCGCAACTGCTACCACTACTGCTGCTGCTACTACTGCTACTCTTCCGCTACTACAACTATTACTGCAACTACTACTGCTACTACTACTGCTGCTGCTGCTTTTGCTACTCCTCATACTACTACTATTTCTACTACAACAATTGCTGCTACTACTACTATGGCTACGGCTGCTGCTACTACACAACTACTATAATAACTATTACTACTACTATGACGACAACAACAATAACTACTACTACTACTATTGCTACTACTACTACTGCTATGACTGCTACTACTACTACTACTCCTCCTCCTCCTCCTCTTGCTACTCCAACTGCTATTACTTCTACTACTACTAGCACTACAACGATAACTGCTATTACTACTACCACCACTACTACTGCGGTTGCTACTACTACTGGAAGTATTAGTACTACTAGTAATAATACTACGACTACTACTAACAATACAGTTGCTACTGCTGATACTACTATTGCAACTAGTACTAATGTTGTTGTTGCTACAGGTACTGCAAATACTTTTATTACTATCGCTATTACTCTTGCTATAACTAATCCTCCAACTGCTACATCTACAATAACAACTTCTACTACTACAACTACCACTGCTACAACTACTAATCCTACAACTCCACTACTACTGCTACTACTATGACTTCTACAACTATTTCTTCTCATAGCATAACTACTCTAGCTACTACTACTATAGCTACTACTTTCGAAACTAGTACTACTATAACTACTACTGCAAGTGATGGTGCCTCTACTGCTGTCACTATGATTACTACTACTACTACTCACACTACTACATCAACTACTATTAGTACTACAATGGCTACTACAATGACCGCTACTATTGCTGCTGCTGCTGCTACTATTACTAACGCTACTACTTCTGCTACTACTACTACTACTTTTACTTCACCTGCTGCTACTACTATAGCCACCACTGCAACTGCTACTACCAATATTACTACTACTGCTGCTCCACGATAACTACGACTACGACAACTACTACTACAACATCTACTATTAGTACTGCTCCTACTACTTCCACGGTTACTTCTGCTACAACTCTAACTATAATTACTACTACTACTATTGCTACTATTATTACTACTGCTACTAGTATTACTCTTTTGTCACTACTACGACTAGTATGGCTTCTAGGACTGCCACTATTACTATATCTACTACTGCTATTGCTATCGCTACTACTACAACAATAACTACTACTACTACTACAACTGCTACTACTACTTCTTCTACTACATCTACTACAACTATTGCTACTGCTACTACTACTACTACAAATTCTTTCTATTACTGCTGTTGCTACTACTACTATTGCTATAAATTCTATTGCTCCTACTAGTACTCCTGCTACTATTACTAACACGATAGCTACTACTACTTCTACTGCTCGTTCTACTACTGCTAATATTACTCCTGTTACTACTACTACAACTGCAACAATTTCTCCCACTACTACTACTAGTACTACAACTACTAATACTAATACTATTATTGCTACTTCTATTGTTATTGCTAATACTACAACTAGCGCCGATACTGTTGTTGCTGCTGCGACTACTGGTTCTTCTCCTCCTCCTCCTACTATTACTACTACAATAGCAACTACTACTGCTACTACCACTACAATAAAAACTACAACAACTACTACTACATCTACTGCTTCTACTACTACTATAGTTGCTGCTACCACTACCACTACAAATAATAATACTATTACAAATACTACTACGACCACTTTCGCTGCTGCTGCCACTACTGCTGCTGCCACTATGGCTACTGCTGTTGTTGATGATAATGTTGCGACTAGTACTAGTACTACTGTAACTACTACTACTACCGCATCTACTGCAACAACTAGTACTACCATAACTTCCACTACTACTTCTGTTACTATTGCTATTACTTCAACTATTATTACTACTGCAACTACTGCTATTACAATTACTACTAGTGTGGCTATAGGTAGTACTACGACTCCTAATACTACTGCTATTACTCCTACTACTACTACTATTACTACAACAATAAATACTACTACTCAACAACAACAACAACTACTACTACTACAACTATAACTACTACTACTACCGCTGCTACTACTACTACTGATACTACGGTGCTACTACTGCTACTGCTGCTGCTGTTGTTGCTGCTACTACTACTACTACTATATTAGTACTACTACAAAAACTGCTACTACTACCAGTACTACTATTGCAACTACTACTGTTACTGCTACTATTAGTACTACTAGTACAATGATTACTACTACTACTACAACAACAATAACAACTAGTAATACTATTGCTACTTCTCCTACTACTGCTGCAACTGCTGCTGCTGTAATGGGTACTGCAGCTACTAATACTTCTTCTACTACTACTACTGGAACTACTACTCCTACTACTATAACTACTACAACTACCACAATAACAACTACTACTCCTGCTACTACTATTGCTACCACTTTCACTACTATTACTACAACTAGTAGTATTGATATGACTACTACAACAACTGTAAGTACTACTACCATTACTATTCTGACTACTGTCACAACTACTACAATAACTTATACTGCAAGTACTACTCGTACATCTCATACTACTACTACCACAGCTATTGCGATTGCTAATGTTACTGCTATAATTGCTACTACTACTTCTACTGCTACTGCTACCACTGCAACTACTACTACAACTACTTCTACTCCTACTCCAACTACTACTACTACTCCTATTACTACTACTACCACCGCTACTACTACTACTGCTATCGCAACTACTGCTGCTAATACTACTACTATTACAGCTAGTACTACTGCAACTGCTACTGCTACTACTGCTGCTATAACTACTTCGGCTGCTGCTCCTACTCCTATTATTGCTATTCCTACTATAACTACTACTATGACTACCACTACTACTACTGCTACTATTACTGCTATGACTACTACTTCTACTTCTACTACTACTACTTCTACTATTACTACTACTACTACTACTACTACTGCTGCTGCTGCTGCTGCTGCTGCTGCTGCCTTCGATAACTACTACTAATACCACTAGTAGTAGTAGTAGTATTCATGGCAAAGGTAGTAGTAGTATTAGGAGTAGTAGTCACAGTAGCAATAGTAGTAGTAATAGTAGCAGTAGTAATTATAGTAGTAGCATTAGTAGTAGTAGGAGAAGTCGTAGTGGTCACAACATTAGTAGTAGGAGAAAAAGTAGTTGTAGTAGTGGCATTAGTAGTAGTAACCAGTAATAGTAGCAATAGTAGTACTAATAGCAGTAATTGTAGTAGTAGTAGTAATAGTAGTTATAGTAGTAGTGGCAGTGGTAGTATTAGTAATAGTAGTAGCAATAGTAGTAGAAGCAACAATAGTACAACAAGTAGTAGGAGTTGTAGTAGTACTAGCAGAAACAGTAGTCACAGTAGCTATATTAGTAGTAGGAGTAGAGTCACAGAAGTAGTAGCAGCAATAATAGCAATTATTGTAGGAGTAGTAGTCATAGTAGTAGTAGGAGTAGTGGTAGTAGCAGTAGTACTAGGAGGAGTAGTAGTACCCAAAGCAATAGTAACAGTTCAGGCAGTAGTAGTAGTCACAGTAGTAGTAGTTGGAGTTGTAACAGTAGTAGGAGTAGCAGTAGTAGTCCAAATAGTAGTAGCAGTAGTAGTAGTTCTAGTAGTAGTTGCAGTGGTAAGAGTAGTTACAGTAGTTGTATTTGGAGTTATAGCAATAGTAGTAGTAGTAGTAGTTATTATTGTAACGGTAGTTGCTGTAGTAGTAGCAGTCGCAGCAGCAACAGTAGCAACAATAGTATTAGTAGTCATAATAGTATTCATAGTAGAAATAGCGATAGGAGTAGTAGCAGTAGCACTAGTAGTAATAGTAGTCATAGCAGCAGTTGCAGTAGTAGTAGTAGAAGTAGTAGCAGTGGCAATTGTAGCAGCTATAGGTGTAGTAGTTGTTGCAGTAGTATTAGTAGTAGCAGTTATAATAGTAGTGGTAGAAGTAGTTGTAGGACTAGCAGTAGCAATAATAGCAGTAGTAGGAGTAGGAGTAGGAGTAGAGGTAGCTATAGTAGTAGTAGTTATTGTAATAGTAGTAGCAGTAGTAGCAATAGTAGTAGTAACAATAGTAGTAGTAGTAGCAATAGTAGTAGTAGCATTAGAATTCTCAACTGTCATGGCAGTAGTAATATGAGCTGTAGGAGTAGTAGTAGCAGTAGTAGTTGTTCAAGTAGCAGCAGTTACAGTAGTAGTAGCTGTAGGAGTCACAGTACTAGTAGTAGCATTAGCAACAGTAGCAGTAGTAACAGGACTAGTAATAGCAGTAGCAAGACTAGTAGTAGTTACAATACGAGTTGGAGCAGTAGTTGTAGCAGTAGGAGTAGTGGTAGTGATAATAGTTGTAGCAGCAACAGTAGTAATTATAGTAGTTGTAGTGGTAGGAGCAGCAGCAGTAGTATTATGAATAGTAGTAGCAGTAGAAGTAGTCATAGTAGTAGTAGAAGTAGGAGTGAGAGTTGTTGTTGTAGTAGTAGTAGTAGTAGTAGTAGTAGTAGTAGTAGTAGTAGGGTAGTATTAATAGTAGGAGAAATAGTAGCAGCAGCAGCATGAGCAATAGTCATTATAGTAGTAGTAGTAGTAATAGCAGTTGTATTAGTAATATTATGAGTAGTAGTAATAGTAGGACTAGTGGTAGTAGTAGTGGTAGTATAAGTAAGTGTAAGAGTAGTAGTAGCAGTGGTAGTAATAGTAGTAGTAGTAGTAGTAGTAGTATTTGTAGCAGTTGTTGTAGTAGTTGTATTAGTAGTAGAATTAGTTGTGGTAGCAATAGTTCTCATAGTAGTAGAAGTAGTAGCAGTGACAGTAGCATTAATAGCAATAGCATTATCAGTACTACCAGTAGTAATAGTAATAGTAATTATAGTAGTAGTAGTAGCAGTAGCAATAGTAGTAGCAATAGTAATAGTAGTAGTAGCAGTAGTAGTATTATCAATAGTATTAGGAGTAGTGGTAGCTAAAGGCATAGTAGTAGTAGTTGTTGTAGTAGGTGCTAGAGTAGGAGTAGTAATGGCAGTAGTAGTTGTAGTCGAAGTTGTTGTAGCTATAGTAGTAGTAGCAGTTGCAGTAGTAGCAGTTATTGTAGAAGGAGTAGCAGTTGTGGCAGCAACATTTAGAGTAGTAGCAATAGTAGTACAAGTAGTAGCTTTAGAAGTGGCAATAGTACTAGTAGCAAGTAGTTGTAGTAGTGGTAATGATAGTAGTAGTAGTTGTTGTAGTAGTAAGAGGTGAAGTAGTAGTTGTAGTAGTAGTAGTAGCAGTAGTAGCCGTAGTTGTAGCAGCAGCAGTAGTTGTAATAGTAGTAGTACTAGTTGAAGTTGGAGTTGTAGTAGTAGTAGTAGTAGTTGTTGTAGTAGTAGTAGCAGTAGGAGTAGTCATGGTAGCAATTGTTGTAGGAGCAACAGTAGCCCTAGTAGTAGTAGTTATTGTAGCAACAGTAGTAGGAGTTGTAGTGGTAGGAGTAGTAGCAGTAGCAGTCGTAGTATGTGTTGTACCAGTAGCAGAAGTCATAGTGGTAGTAGTTGTAGTTATGGTTGTAGTAGTGGTGGTAGTAGTAGTAGGAGCAGAAATAATAGTAGTAGTAGAAGTTATAGTTGTAGTAACAGTAGCAGGAGTAGTAGAAGTTGCAGTATTAGTAGAAATAGAAATAGTAGTAGCAGTAGTTGTAGTAGTAGAAGCCGTAGTCGTAGTATTTCATAATAGTAGTAGTAGTAGTAGTAGTAGTAGTAGTAGTAGTAGTAGGGGTTGTAGTAGTAATAGTATTAGTAGTAGTAGAAAAGTAGCAGCAGTAGTAGTAATAGTAGTAGTAGTAGCAGCAGCAGCAGCAGCAGTAGTATGAGTAGTAAGAATAGTAGTAGTAAGGGTTGTAGTTGGAGTAATAGTAAGGGTAGTAGTGGTGGTAGGGGTAGGAATTGTAGTTGTAGTTGTAGTTGTAGTAGTTATAATAGTAGTAGAAGAAGTAGAAGTAGTATTAGTACTAGTAATAGTATTAGTAGTAGCAGTAATAATTGTAATATTTACAGTAGTAATAGTAGTAGTACTAGTAGAAGTAGAAGTAGTAGAAGTATTAGCAGTAGTATTAATAGTAGTAGAAGCAATACTAGTAATAGTAATAATAGTAGTAGTGGTGGTAGTAGTAGTAGGAGTGGTAGGAGTGGTTGTTGTTGTAGTTGCAGTATTGTTAATAGTAGTAGCAGTAGTAGTAGAAGTGGTAGTAGTAGAAGCAGATGTAATACTCTGCTATAACTGCTACTACTATAACTACTATGGCTATTGCTGATACAACCACAACTGCTACTACTACTACTCTACTACTATTACTCCCATTACTAGTGCAACTCCTATTACTACTACCCCAACTACTACTACAACCACTATTGCTACTATGACTGCTACTACTACTATTGCTGCTGCTAATACTACTACTACTACTCCTACTCCGAGTAATGTTAATACTAATACTACAAGTAATATTACTACTACTATTACTACAACTATTACTACAACCACAACAACAACAACAACTACTACTATTACTACTACTACACCAACTACTACTAGTAATGGTACAACTACTGAAACAACAACTACTAATTCTGCTACTTGTACAACTGCTCCTACAACTACTTCTACTGCTACTGCCAGTACTACTAATACTACTACTAGTACAATTACTACTACAACTACTGCTACTGTTGCTACTACTACTACTAATACTAGTTCTACTACAACTCCTACTGTTGCTACTACTCCTACTCCTACTCCAACTACCACACCTAATAGTACTACTACTACTACTACTACTAGTACCCTACTATTATAACTACTACAACTGTTACTACTACTACTATTGCTACTACTAATCTTGCTACAACTACTGCTACCACTACGCCTACTATTACTACTCCTACAACAACTCCTACTCCTACTCACACTGGTACTACTACATCTCCCCCTCCTCCTACTATTAGTACTACTACTGCAACTGCTACTACGACAACTACATGTCATCTTACTCCTCCTCCTACTACTATTACACCTACTCCTATAGCTGTTACTACTAAGCCGACTACTACTACTACAACTACTACTCCTCCTCCTCCTACAACTGCTACTCCTCCTACTACTCCTACTACTACTGCTGCTACTACTACTCCTCCTACTACTACTCCAACTACTCCTCCCCCTACACCTACTACGACTCCTACTACTATTGTCACTACTACTACTTATACTACTACTACTACTTCTCCTACTCCTACTTCTACTACTACTATAACAACTACTACAACTACTATGACTACTGTGGCTACTACTACTGCTACAATGACTCCTACTACTTCTACTACAACTACTAAAGATATTCAATATCTACTACTTCTAGAACTACTACTACTGCTGCTACTACTGCTGCTATTATTACTACTACTACTATTATAACAGCTATAGCCACTATTATTACCACTACTATTACTACTACTATTACTATTACTACAACTACTCCTCCTCCTGCTACTGCTACTACTACTGCTACTACTACATCTACTTTTACTACTACTACTCTACTATTACTTCTACAACTGCTTCTACTACTATTACTACTACTACTATTGCAACTTCTGCTACTGTTACTACTACTACACTACAACTACACCTGCTACTTTTGCTACTACTACTACTACTTCACTACTACTACTAGTTCTACTATTACTTCTATTACTACTACAGCTGCTACTAATACAACTACTACTATTGCTACATCGATACTATATCTACTACTACTAGTGCTAATACTACTTGTACTAATACAAGCAAGACTACTGCTATTTCCACAACAATAACAGCTACTGCTACTACTACTCCTACTACTACCACCACTACTACTACTACAACACGAACTACTATTGCATCTACAACTACTACTACTTCAACTCCTACTTTTACAACAACTTCTACCACTACTACTCCCATGACTTCTGCTACAGCAATCACTACAATCATAACTACTGCTTTTACTACTACTATAACTACTATAAATACTACTACTAGTATTACTACTCCTACTGCGAATAGTACACGTACTAGAATTACAATTACTATTACTACTACTCCTTCTACTACTGCTACTACTACATCTACAACTACTACTACTCCAACTCCTACTTTTACAATCACAACAACTACTACTACTCCTACGACTTCTGCTACTGCTACCACTACAATTACAACAATGACAACTACTCCTACTGCTTATACTACTACTAGTATTACTATTAATACTACTATAGCTACTTGTTCTACTACTACTGCTACTGTTGCTAATACTACTAGTACAACTACCTACTGCTACTACCACTTAGACCACTATTACAACTACTACTATAATTTCTACTACTTCAACTACTAATACTATGACCAACATGACTACTTCTATTACAACTACAATTACTCCTATTACTAGTACTGTTGTTACTCCAACAACTACTACTACAACTACTGCAATTACTACTGCTGCTACTATTACTACTGCCACTACTGCTTCTACTTCTTCTTCTTCTACTACTACTGCTACTACTACTGCAACTACAACTACAATTGCTACTATTACACTACCACTATTGCTAGTACTTTTTTTTCTTCTACTACTGCTGCTACTATTGCTACTACTACTATAATTATACTACTATGACTACTTCTGCTACTACTTCTGCTACTATTACTACAACTAATAGTACTACTACTACAACTACTACAACTACTACTGCTACTGCTCCTACTACTGCTACTACTAGTATGACTTATACTACTGCTACTCCTACTCCAATGCCTACTCCTACTCCTACTACTACTACTACTACTACAACAACAACAACTACTACTACTATAATTACTACGAACTGCTAAAACTCCTCCTTCTAATACTACTAATATAATTATTGCAGCTACTACTGCTATTTCTACTACAACAGCAACAACAACAATAATAACTACTTCTACTCCTTTTAGCTACTATGACTCCAACTACTATTACTAGTACTACTACTATTGCAAAAACTATTACTACTATTACTACTCCTATTGCTAATACTACCCCTATTGTTGTTACTACAATTGGGACTACTGCTACTTCTTCTACTACTACTGCTACTACTACTGTTATTACTACTAATACTACAACAATTACTACTATTATTGTTGTTGTTGGTTGTACTACTACAACTATGACTTCTACTACTACAGATACTACTACAACTAATACTACTGATACTACTACTATTACTACTACTTCTGTAACTATTACTACAACAACAACTACTACTACAACTAGAACAGTACCACTACTACTACTACTATTGCTACTTCAATGACTACTACTACTTCTACTACTTCTACTACTACTACTATTACTACTTCTGCTACTACAAATTCTACGACACTGCTACTAGTACAACTACTACTGCTACTGTTACTACTACTACACTGCTACTACTACTGTCACTGCAACTACACTACTAATGCTACTTCTACTACTGTTGCTGCTATTACTACTACTATAATTACTAGTACAACTTCGGCTACTACATCTACTACAACTACTAGTACAAATACTACTAGTACTAGTACAAACAATACTAATACTACTGCTACAACAACAACTAATTGCTACTACTGTTGCTACTACTACTGCTACTGTTATTGCTACTACTACTACTACTACAACAACAACTAATCCTACTTCTACAACTACTACTACATCTACAAATACTACTTCTACAACTCCTACTATTACAACAAATATTACGACTACTCCTACAATAACTCCAACTACTACCACTACAATTACAACAGCAACAACTACTACTACTAGTGCTACTACTCCACTGCTACTACTTCTCTTACTACTATTATAGCTACAATAACTACAAATACTACTTCTATTACAACAACAATAACTACTACTACTAGTACCACTACAACTCCAACTCCTATTATTACAATATCTACTACTACTCCTATGACAACGCCTAATGCTACCACTACAATTGCAACAACCACTACTACAAATATTACTACTACTATTACTACTACTACAGGTAAAACTACTGCTACTACTATTACTAATTCTACTACTACTGCTACTGCTTCCACTACTATTACCACTAGTACAAATGCTAAAACTACTGCAACTACAACTACTCCTCCTCCTACTACAACTACTACCACTACAACAACAACTACTACTACGATTACTACAACTACAACTACTACTACTACAACAACAACTACTAATACTACTACTACTATTACTACTACTACAACTGCGACTACTACAACTTCTACTACTACCACTACTAGTGCTGCTACTCCTACTGCTACTACATTGCCTATAGCTATTAGAACTTCTACTACTTCAACTACTAATACTACTACTAATACTACTATAATTACTACAACTACAACAATTACTACTGGTACTACTTCTACTCTAACTACTACTACAATAATGACTACTACTACTCCTACTGCAACTATTGTTACTACCGCTACTATTTCTTCTTATTATTCTACTACTACTACTACTATTGCTATAACTATAGTTGCTACCATTACTACTACTACTACTACTTTTGCTACAATTTCTACTACTAGTAGAACAACTAATACTACTACTACTATTACAACTACAACTACAACTAGTGCTACTATAGCAGCTACTGCTACTACTACTACTACTAGCACTACATATTCTACTATTATGACTACTCCAACTCCTACTCCTACTCCTACTACTACAATAACTTCTACTACTACTACTATCACTAATAACTCCTAATACTCCTACTTCTTTTACTACTACTAAAACCATTACCACTGTGATTGCTACTACTACTGCAATGAGGACAACTACTACTCCTAATTCTATCACTTGTAGTGCTTGTACTGCTACCACTTCTGCTATAACTACTACTAACAATACTACTACTACCACCACTACTGTTACTACTACTATGCGACTATTACTACAACAACTACTACTACTTCAGTTACTACTACTACTACTCCAACTCCTACCCCTACTGCTTCTACTAGTACTACTACTATTGCCATTACTACTACTACTGCTAAAACTACTACTATTATTAAACCTAATACTCCTACTACTAATTCTACTGCTACTGCTTTTACTACTACTATTACTGCTACTGCTACTACTACTACTACTACTACTACTACTACTGCTACAAGTCTTACTACTACTCCTCCTCCTACTTCTAGAACTACTACTACTACTTCTACTACCACTACTACAACTAGTCAACAACTTCTACTTCTAATACTGCAACTACTAATGCTACTATTACTACTACTGCAACTACTATTGCGGTTGCTACAACCACTACAACTACTACTATTGCTACTACTATTGCTAATTCAACAGCAACTGCAAGTAATGCTACTGCTACAACTATGCCTATAACTAGTGCTACTACTACTTTTGCTACTACTACTACAACAACAACTACTACCACTACTAATACTGCTACAAATACCAGAACTACTACACTACTACTACTTATACTATTACTATAACTACTACTACTATTGCTCCAGCAACTATTGCTTCTGTGACTTCTACTAATGATACTACTACTACAACTACTGCTATGATTACAGCAGCTACTACTGTTATTTCTACTACTACTCTTATTGCTCCTACAACAGCTACTACTATATCTATTCTTGCTATTGCTACAACTAGTATTGCTACTTCTACTACTAATACTGCTACTACGACTGTTACTATTACTACTACTGCCACTACGGCTACTTCTACTACTACTGCTGCTACAACCACTACTATAACTACTGCTACTTCTAGTTCTACTTCTACTACTACAACTACTGCTACTAATGCCACTTCTACAACTACAGCTAATACTACTACTCTTGCTACTATTACTAGAACTACTACTGCTAATACTAGTGCTAATACTACTACTAATACTACTACTACTACACTATTACTACTACTACAGCAACTCCTACTACTGCTACTACTGCTACTGCTACTGCTACTACTACTAGTAGTCTTACTTCTTCACTTACAACAACTACTACTATAACTACTCATACTACGACAATAACAACTACTATTACTATTGCTGCTGCTACTCCTACTTCTACTCCTCCTACTACTACTACTATTGTTGTTGCTGCTACTACAATTGCTACTATTGCTACTACTGCATCTATTGCCACTACTACTGCTACTACTGCTACTACTGCCATAGCTTCTGCTACTACTGCATCTACTGCAACTTTTGTTGCTATTACTACTACTATTGCTACTACTACTGCTGCTACTTCTATTACTACTATTGCTTCAACTACTACTACTAATTACTACTTCCTCTACTATGACACTACTACTGCTGTTGCTACTCCAAATGTTACAACTACTGCTACTACTGCTACTACTCAAACTACTACTACTGCTACTACTACTACTATTATTACTATTGCAACTACTGTTTCTGCCACTACTACTGCTACTACTTCAGCTGCTGCCGCCGCTACAACTTCTACTACTTCTACTATGACTATTACTTCCACTACTACTGCTGCTAAGACTCCTACTGTCGGTCCTACAACTACCACTACTATTGGTATAATAACTACTACTATAGCTACTACTATAACTACTATTGCAACTACTACTAATAAAAC
The DNA here is from genome assembly GCA_005019695.1 of Trichopus zeylanicus subsp. travancoricus. Classification (NCBI taxonomy): domain Eukaryota; kingdom Viridiplantae; phylum Streptophyta; class Magnoliopsida; order Dioscoreales; family Dioscoreaceae; genus Trichopus; species Trichopus zeylanicus. The sequence continues at coordinate 152,394 of RXID01014887.1, read as the reverse complement.
TGCTACAACAACTACTACTATCGCTTCTATTACTACAACTTCTACCACAATGGCTGCGATTGCTACTACTACTACTACTCTCACTCCTGCTGCTCCTACTGCAACGAAAACTACTAATACAACTACTATAGATGCTACTACTAACACTACTACTACAACAACTACTACTGCTACTGCTGCTGCTACTACTACTACTACTATTACTACTCCGACTGCTCAGACTATTACTACTGCTACTGCTGCTATTGCTATGACTACCGCAACTACTGTTGCTACTGCTACTACTACAACAACAACTATTATTGCTACAACTATAGCTAATACTACAGCTACAACTACTACTGCTACTACTTCTACTACTACTCCTACTATAACTACAACTGCTACTACTGCTACTACAACAACTACTACTGCAATTGTTACTAATACAGCAACTACTACTGCAACCACTAATGCTATCATAGCTACTGCTACTACTACTACCACCACCACTAATACTGCTACAACAACAACCATAATCGCTTTTGCAGCTGCTACTACTCCTAATACTATTACTAGTAGTGATACTATAGCTACCACTTCTGCTACAACTACTACTACCAATACTACTACTAGTAGTAGTATCTACCCAACTACTACAACTACTACCACTATGGCCACAACTACTATTGCGACTATTACTACAACAATAACTACTACTTCAATTACTACTACTCATACTCCAAATCCTACTCCTACTACTACTACTTCTTCTTCTTCTACTAGTCCACTACTGCTGCTACTACTACTGTTGTTGTTGCTGCTAGGACTACTACAATTATTAATCCTAATACTCCTACTCCTACTCCTACTACTATTATAGCTACTGTGAATATTACTACTACTCCTACAACTACTAATAATACTCCTAACATTCCTACAACTACTACTACTACAACAACAATAACTACAACTACAATTGCTATTACTACCACTACTACTACAACTACTACAAATACTACTGCTAATACTATTACTACCACTACTACTACTACTACAACAACTACTACTACTGCTATTAATACTTCTACTCCTACTACTACTCCAACTACTCCTACTACCATTTCTACTACTACTACCACCACCAGTCTACAACTACTACTTCTAGTACTACTACTGCTACTGCTACTACTATTATTGCTACTGCAGCTGCTGCTACTACTACTATTACTTCCATTGCTAACAATACTAGTACATATACAACTACTACTACTCCTACTGCTACTACTACTCCTCTTACTATTGCTACAATTGCTACAATAACAACTACTATCACTACTGCTACAACTAGCACTACTATAGCAACTACGACTACTCTGGCTACAGCTACTACTACTACAGGTACTACTTATACTACTGCTACTCCTACTCCAAATCCTAGTCCTACTCCAATAGCTACAACTATTATTATTACAACTACCACTATAATTACCACTAACTCAAAATACTCCTACTTCTACTACTACTACTACTATTACAGCAACAACTACTACTTCTACTACTATAACAACAACAAAAACTACTACTGCTACTACTTCTACTATTACTACTTTTGCTATGGCTACTACTATTACAATTCTACTACTACAACTATTGCTATTTCAACAACTACTAAACAACTACTACTACTTGCACTACTTAGGCTACTACATCTACTACTACTAGTACAAATACTACTAGTACTAGTACAAACAATACTACCGCTACTGCTACAACAACAACTGCTGCTGCAGCTGCTGCAGCTGCTGCTACCACCACCACCACCACCACCACCACCACCACCACCATTATACTACTACTCCTACCACTACTACTACTACTACTCCTATTGCAGCAACTTCTGCTATTGCTACTCCTACAACTGCTACTACTACAACTACTGCTACTACAATAACTCCTACTGCAACTACTGCTATGACAACAACAACCACTACTACAGCTGTTACTACAACTACTGCTAGGACTACTACTGCTGATGCTATAACTACCACAACTAGTGCTACTTCTACTAGTCCAACTACACCTCTTATAACTCATGCTAAGACTACAACTCCTACTAATACCATTACTACTGCTATTCCTACTATAGCTACTAATCCTACTGCTACTACTCCTACTACAACTACTATGACAACTATAACAACAACAATAATTACTACTACTACTCTGACTACAAATACTACCACTACTACTACTAATACAACTACTGTTATGACTACTACTGCTAATATTACTGCTACTACTAGTAGCAGTAGTAATAGTAGTAGTGGTAGTATTAATAGCAGCAGCAGTAGTAGTAGAAGTAATAGTAGTAATATTTGTAGTAGAAATCATAGTAGTAATAGTATTAGTAATAATAGAAATACTAGTAGAAGCAATAGTAGTAGAAATAGTAGTAATAAAAATAGTAGTAGTAGTAATAGTAGTAATAATAATAGTTGTTGTTATTGTTGTAGTAGTAGTAGTAGTAATAGTAGTAGTATTGGTAGTAGCAGTTGTTCTAATAGTAGTAGTAATAGCAGCAGTAGTAGCAATTGTAGTAGTAGTAATAGTAGTAGCAGCAGTAGTAGTAATTGTAGTAACAGTACCAATAGTAGTTGCAGCAGCCACAGTAGTAGTTGTGGTGGTGGTGGTGGTAGTAGTAGCAATAGTAGTATTAGCTATAGTAAAAGTAGTAGTAGCAGCAGTAGTAGTAATATTAGTAGTAGATCTAGAAGTTGTATTAGTAGTTGCAGTAGAATCAGTAGTAGTAGTTGTAGTAGTAGTAGTAGAAGTAGTAGGAGTCATAGTAGTAGGAACGGTAGAAGTAGTAGCAATAGTAATAGTTGTTGTTGTAGAAAGAGTAGTAGTAGTAGTAAGGGGAGGAGGAGGCGGAGCTGTAGTAGTTGTATTGCTAGTAGTTGTTGCAGTTCGACCAGTAGAAGTAGTAGTACTAGCAGTAGTGTTAGTAGTAGTAGTAGTAGTAGTAGCAGTACTAGTAGTAGTAGTAGTTTTTGTTGTTGTTGTTGTTGTTGTTCTTGTTCTTATAGTAGTAGTAGTAGAAGAAGAAGTAGTAGTAGTAGTAGTCATGGTAACAGTAGTAGTTGTTGTTGTTGTTGTAGTCGTGGTAGCAGTTGTAGTAGTAGTAGCCGTGGTAGCAGTGGTAGTAGTTGCAGAAGTAGTAGAACTAGGGGAAGAAGTAGTAATAGCTGTAGTAGCAGTAGTAGCAGCAACAATGGTAGTAGTAGTAAAATAGGTAGTCATATTAGTAGTAATAAACGTAGTGGTTGTATGTGCAGTGCTAGTAGTAGTATTAGTAGCAGTAGTAATTATTGTAGTAGTAGTAGCAGTAACAGTTGTAATTGCAATAATAGTAGCGATAGTAATAGTTGTAGTAGATGTAGTTGTAGCAAAAGCAGCTGTAGTAGAAGTAGTAGTTGGAACTGGAGTAGCAGTAGTAGCAGTAGAATTACTAGTGCTACTACTAGTAGTAGTAATACTACCAGCAATAGCAGTAGTAGTAGTAGTTGTATTACTAGTAGTGGTAGAAATTATAGTAGTAGCAGCAGTTGTAGGAGCAGCAACAACATTATTAGTAGTAGTAGTACAAGTTGAAGTAGTAGTAGTAGTAGTAGTAGGAGCAATAATTATAGTAGTTGTGCCAGCAGCAGTAGTAGTAACTTTAGTAGTTGTGGTAGTGGCGATAGCAGTAGTAGCAGAAGTTGTAGTAGTAGTAATAGAAGTAGCAGCAGTAGTGGCAGCAGTAGCAGTAGTACTAATGGTTGTAGTAGTCGCTTTAGGAGCAGTAGTCACAGTTGTAGTTGTAGTAGTACTAGTAGTAACAACAGTAGCAGTTGTAGTATTAGTAGTAGTAGTAATAGCAGCAATAGTAGTAGTAGCCGCTTTAGTAGTAGTAGCAGAAGTAGTAGCATTAGTAGTAGTAGTAGCAGTAGTAGCAGTAGTGTTAGCAGAAGTAGTTGTAGTTGTAGTAGTGGCAGTAGTAGAAGTAATAGTAGTATTATTATTAGTAGTAGTTGGAGTAGAAGTTGCAACTGTAGTAGCAGCAGCAGTAGTAGTAGCAATAATAGTTATAGTAGTAGTAGCAACAGTAGTAGTCATAGTAGTGGTACTAGTAGCAGCGACAGCAGCCGTAGTAGCAATAGTAGTAGTAGTCACAGTCGTTGTTGTAGTAGCAATAGTAGTAATAGTAATAGTGGAAGCAACAATAGTAGTAGTATAAGAAACATTAGCAACAATAGTAGTAATTTGTAGTAGTAGTAGTAGTTGTAGTAGTATGAGAAGGAGTTGGAGTAGCAATAGTAGTTGTTGTTGTAGTAGTAGTAGTAGTAAGTAGTTAATATGGTAGTTGTAGTAGTGGTAGCAATAATAGTAGTAGCAGTAGTAGTAATAATAGTAGTAGTAGTAGTTGTTGTTGTTGTTGTTGTAGCAATCATAGCAGTAGCAGTAGCAGTGGTAGTAGGTGTAGGAGTTGTTGTAGTAGTAGTTGTAGGAGTGGTAGAAGGAGTAGTACTCATAGTAGTATTAGTATTAGTCGTAGTAGTCATGGTAGCAGTAGTTGTTGTTGTTGTTGTAGAAGTTGGAGCAATAGTAGTCATGGAGCAGTAGTAGTTGTTGTTGTTGTAGAAGCAGTAGTAGCCATCAGTAGTAGTTGCAGAAGTAGTTGAAGTAGGGGAAGTAGTAGTAATAGTTGTTGCAGCAATTGTAGCATTAGCAATGATAGTAGTAGCAGAAGGGGTAATAATATTAGTAGTAGTAGTAGTATTAGTGGTAACAGAAATAGTAGTTGTAGTAGCAATAGTAGTAGCAATTGTAGTAGCTGTAGTAGTAGTAGCAACAGCGATAGTGGTAGTAGTAGGAGTAGTAGTAGTAGTAATAGTAGTAGAATTAGTAATAGTAGTAGCAGTAGCAGTTGCAGTGGTACTAGTGGGACTAGTAGTAGTATTGCTAGTAGTAGCATCCATTGTAGAAGTACTAGTAGTGTTGTTAGTAGTAGCAGCAGCAGTAGTATTGCTACTCCTACTCCTACTCCTACTACTACTACTGCTACACCGACTCCGACTACTACTGCTCCTACTACTACTACTCCAGCTACTACTACCACTACTTCAGCTCTTACTACTACCTATACTATTACCACTACTCCTCCTCCTACTTCTACTACTACAATAACAACTACTACAACTACTATTGCCACTACGGCTACTACTACTCCTACTGCTACAACAACTCCAACTACTCCTACTACTACTGCTACTACTACTAATCAATATCTACTACTTCTAGAACTACTACTACTACTACTACTACCACCACCACTACTACTACTATAATTGCTGCAACTACTATTGCTGCTACTACTACTACTACAATTACTACTAGTAGTACTACTACCACTACTATTACTTCTACTATTACTATTACTACTACTACTACTACTCTACTACTACTTCTACGACTGCTTCTACTACTTCTAATAATACTACTATACTACAACTACTATTGCTATTACTACTTCGGTACTACTACTAGTGCTACTACTACGGCAGCTGCTGCTGTTACTTATGCTACAACATCGACTACTACTAGTAGTGCTAAAACTACTTGTACTAACACAAACACTACTACTACTATTTCTACAATAACAACAACTACTCCTACTAATTCTCCTACTACTACTACTACAACAACAACAACAACAACAACAACTACTACTACTACAATTACTACTAACTCCTAAAACTCCTACTTCTACTACTACTACTACTACAACTATTACTACTACTAATCCTTTTTCTACTACTACAACAACAACAACCGCTACAACTTCTTCTATTCTTGCAACTACTACTACTCCAACTACTATTACTAGTAATACTATTGCTGCAAAAACTAATACTAGTATTACTATTCCTACAGCTAATACTACTCCTACTGCTATTACTACAACTACGACTACTGCTACTTCTTCCACTACTACCATCACTACTACTGTTATTACTACAACTATTATTATTATTGTTGTTGCTAGTTGTACTACTACAACTAATACTTCTACTACTGCTACTACTACTACTATTAGTACTAATTCAGCAACTACTAATAAGACTATTGATACTACTACCACCACAACTACTACTATTATTACAACTAGTACCACTACCATTGCTACTGCTACTTCTACGACTACAACTATTGCTTCTACTACATCTACTACTACTTCTATTACTGCTACTGCAATAACAATTCTTCTACACTACTACTAGAACTACTACTGCTGCTTCTACTACTACTTCAACTACTACTGATGCTGCTATTACTACAACAACTATAGGTGCAACTTCGGCTACTACATCTACTACAACTACAAGCACAAATACTACTAGTACTAGTACAAATACTACTAGTACTAGTACAAACAATACTACTACTGTAGCTACAATAACAACTACCCCTGCTACTACTACTGCTACTACTACTAGTACTACAACTACTACTACATCTACGACTACGACGACTACAACTCCTACTATTACAACTTTACTGCTATCAATGCTCCCACAAGTACTCCAACTGCTACCACTTTAATTACAACAATTACTACTACTAGTGCTGCTACTACAACTGCTACTACTTCTCCTACTTCTATTACAACTACTACTACAACTTCTTCTACTTCAACTACTTATACTACTCATTCTATTACTACAATGATCACTACTACCACTAGTACTAGTATAACTCCAACTCTAACTATTACAACCTCTACCACTACTGCTACTCCTATGACTACTCCCAGTGTTACCACTATAATTACAACAATTACTACTAGGAATACTACTACTATGATTACAACTCCTACTTCTAAAACTAATCCTACTACTATGACTACTACTACTACTACTATTACCACTAGTACTAATGCTACAACTACTATAACTACTACTACTCCAACTACAACTACTACTACTACAACAACTACTACTACTACTATTATTACTACTACTACTATTGCTGCTGCTACTACTACCACTACTACTACTACTACTACTACTACAACTACTAGTGCCACTACTCCAACTACTCCAAGTGCTGCTACTCCTTCTACTACTACTTCCCATACTACTATTACAATTTCTACTACAACATCTACTTCTTCAACTACTAATTCTGCTACTAATGGTACTACTTCTATTACTAGTACAACCTCTAGTGCTGCTACTAGTACCACTACTACAGCTACTTCTTCAACTACTAATACTGCTACTACAAATATTACAACTACCACTACTACTCCTCCTCCTCCTACTACTACTACCACCACTACCACTGCTGCTACTACTACTACAACTACTGTAACTACTAACGCTACCGTAGCTACTGCTACTATAACCACTACTGTTACTGCTACTACAACTAATACTGCTACAACAACAACCACAACTACTCCTACAGCTGCTGCTACTACTAATTTGATTACTTGTAGTGATACCATGGCTACCACTTTTGCTACAACTACTACTAGTAGTATGAGTCTAACAACTACAACCACTACCACTATTGCCACCACTACTACTGCGAATATTATGACAACAACTACTACTATGTTATTACTACTACCCCTACTCCAACTACTACTCCTACTACTTCTACTATTACTACTACTGCTGCTACTACTGCTGCTACAACTACTACTACTATGATTACTACTATTATTAATCCTAATACTCTTACTACTGCTACTACTACTACTACTATTATTACAACTACTATGACTACTACTACTACTACTCCTAACACTCCTGCTACTACAACTACAACTATTGCGATTGCTACAAGTAGCACTAATACTGCTACTACAAATACTGCAACTACCACTGCTACTATTATTGCTTCTGCAACTACTACGGTGGCTACTACTGCTACTATTACAACTACTACTAATACTATTGCTACTGCTACTACTACTACTACTAATACTACAATAATTGCTACCAATGCTACCGATATACTACTCCTAAAACTAGTGCTACTACAACTACTTTTGCTACTATTACTACAACTATTACTGCTACTAATAATACTACTACTATACTGCTACTACGGCTGCTACTGCTACTACTTCTATTATTACAACTACTACCACTACTATTGCTCCTGCAAGTATTGCTTTTGGTAGTTCTAATACTGCTACTACTACTACAACTGCTACAACGATTACTCTTGCTGCCACAATTACTTCTACTACTATTACAATTACTACTAGTACTACTACTGCTACTACTATTTCTACTATTGCTATTGCTACAACTAGTACTGCAACTTCTACAATTAATACTACTACTATTATTGCTACTATTACTATAGCTACTACTGCTACTGCCACTACTGCTGCTACTGCTACTACTACAATAACTGTTGCTGCTACAGCTACTGCTACTAATGCAACTGCTAAAACTACTATTGCTACTACTTCTTCGGCTACTATTCCTACAACTACAACTGCTACTACTTGTGCTAATACTACTACTACTACACTACTACTGTTACGGCTACTCCTACTACTGCTACTATTACTACTACTGCTACTGCAGTTGCTGCTACTACTACTACTTGTCCTACTGCTACACATATAAGAACTACAACTATGACTACTTGCACTACTACAACAACAACAACTATTACTACTGCTGTTGTTACTCCTAGTGCTACTCCTACTATAACTACTGTTGTAGTTGCTGCAACTACAACTGCTACTATTGCTACTACTACTATAGCTGCTACGACTACTACAACTTTCGCTACTTCTGCATCTACTACTTTTGCTTCTATTACTACTACTATTGCTACTTCTACTACTACTGCTTCTTCTACTATTGCTGCTTCTACTATTACTACTTATACTACTTCCACTATTACGAAACTATTATAATTGATGATACTCCTAATGTTGCTACTACTACCACAACTACAACCACTACCACTACTACATCTACTAGTTCTACTACTCATACTACTACTACTCGTACTACTACTACTATGACTTCTCTTACTATTGCCAGTACTGCTACAATTCCTATAGCTAATCCTACTACTACAGCTACTACTACAGCTGCTACTACTCCCACAGCTACTCCTAGAACTACTACTACTACCAATCCTATCGCTACTACTGCTACTTCCGCTACTACCACTGCTACTACTATTATTTCTACCACTACTACTGCTGCTGCTGCTGCTGCTAGTACAACTATGACAACTACAACTACTACTACTTCTAGTACTACTACTACTGCTGCTGCTACTAGTACTCTTGCTACTCCTCCTACAACTATTACTACCACTAATCCAACTACTCCTCCGAATGCTTCTCCTAAAACTGCTGCTACTCCTAGTACTACGACAACTACCACTACTACTACAGTTGCTACACCTACTGCCACAGCAACTTCTACTAGTACTACTATTTCTAGTATTGCTACTACTACTACCACTACTAGTACTTGTACAACTACCGCTGCTTCTACTATTACTGCTGCTGCTACTGCTATTATTACTACTGCTGCTACTGCTATTATTACTACTGCAACTCTTACTTCTACAGCTACTATTGCTAAAACTACTACAACTATAGCTACTATTGCTACTACTGCTATTGCTACTACTACTTCTACTACAACTACTATACTACTACTGCTACTACTACTATTACAACTACTAATACTACTGCTATTACTACTTCCATTCCTACTACTAGTCACACTGCTGCAATTGCTACTACTCCTAATACTCTTTCTACTTCTACTAAGACTATTAATTCCACCACTACTACTGCTACAACTACTGTTACAACTACTACAATAACTACTACAGCAACTACTACTAATACAACGACCGCTACTACTGCTACCACTACTACCACTATTACTACAACTTCTACCACTAAGGCTACTGTTACTACTACTACTACTACTATTATTGTTACTAATATTACTGCTACGACTATTGCTACTGCTGCTACTACTACTACTATTGCTACTGTAACTGCTACTACTATAGCAACTATTGCTGGTACTACTACTACAACAACAACTATCACTACTGCTACAAGTATAGCTCATACCACAGCTACTGCCACAACTGCTACTGCTGCTATTGTTGCTGCTGATGCTACTACTATTGCTGCTACTACTACTACAACAACTACCACTACCTACTACCACAACTACTACCAATGTTGCTACTACTATTATAGCTACTGTAACCATTAATGCTACAATAGCTACTGCTACTGCTACCACCACTACCTACTACTATTGCTGCTACTCCTCTTGCCCCTCCTCCTCCTCCTACTACTACTATTGGTTACTCTTACTACTTCTACTACACCTAGTAGTACTACTACTATTTCTACACTACTACAACTACTACCACTAAAACTACTACTACTGCTACTACTATTACTACTACTACTACGGTTCCTCCTCCTACTACTACTGATTACTACTACTGCTCCCATACCTTCTACGACAACTGCTACCACCATCACTATTATTGTAATTATTACTACTATTACTACTACAACCACTACCACTACAACTGCTACTACAGCTACACCTACAACCACTATTACTATTGCTACTACTACTACTACTACTCTAATAGTGCAACTGCTACTATTGCTGCTACTACAACAACTACTATGACTACTACAACAACTACTACTACGACGGCTACTTCTATTATGCTACTACTGCTACTACCACTGCTACAACTACTGCTACTACCGCTACACCTACTGCTACTCCTACTACTACTCCTACCACTACTGCTACTACTACTCCTCCTCCTCCAACTATTGCCGCTACTGTTGCTACTCCTACTATTGATATTGCTACCACTACTGCTAGTGAAACAACAACACCTACTGCTACTCCTACTCCAACTACTACTATTGCTACTACTAATACTACTACTCCGAGCCCTACTAGTGCTAATACTAATACTACGAGTAATATCACTAGTACAACTACTACTAGTACAATGGCTAGCAGTATTACTTCTTCTATTGCCACTACCGCTACAAATACTACTACTAGTACAACTGCTACTACCGCTACTCCTTCTACTGTTGCTACTATTAATATTAATACTACTACTCCAACTCCTACTCCTCCTCTTGACTACTACTACACCTACTAGTACTACTGCTACTACTACGACAACTAGTACTAGTACCATTAGAACTACAACTCTTACGACTACTACTACTGCTATTACTAATCTTGCTGCCACTACTGCTGCCACAACACCTATAATTATTACTCCTACTACAACTCCTACTACAACTCCTCCTCCTCCTCCTCCTCCTCCTCCTACTACTACTACTACTACTACTACTACTACTACTACTACTACTATTACTACTACAACTGCTTCTATGACATCTACACCTTGTCTTACTCGTATTGCTACTACAACTACACCTACCCCTACTACTACTCGAACTACTACTTATACTACTACTGCTACTATTCCAACTCGTTATACTGCTATTAAACTCATACTGCTCCTACTCCAACTACTTCGACTACTACTACTTCTACTACTACTCCTACTACTACGCCTTCTACTACTCCTACTACTAGTCCTAACCCTACTCCCACTACTAGTACTACTACCTATACTATTACTACTACTACTATACCTATTCCTACTACTACTACCACTACTACTACAACTACTAAAACTACAATTACTACTACTGCTACTACTACAACTACTGCTACAACAACTCGTATACTCCCACTACTTCTATGATTACTACTACTGCCATTTAATATTTGCTACTATAAATACTACTACTACTACTACCACTACCACTACTGCTGCTGCTGCTGCTGCTGCTGCTCTACTACTTCTACGACTGACTCTACTACTTCTTCAACTTTTACTATTACTACTTCTGCTACTGCTACTACTACTTCACTACTACTATTGTTGCTACTAATGCTATTGTACTACTACTACACTACTCCTACTACTACAACTATTACTACTACTTCTACTACTACTACTACTTCGATTACTACATCTACTACTACTAGTGCTAATACTAATAAGACTAGTATAAATACTACTACTACTATTCTCTACTCCTACTAGTGCTACTACCTATACTATTACTACTACTACTACACCTATTCCTACTCCTACTTCTACCACTACTACAACAACTACTACAACTACTATTACTACTGCTGCTACTGCTACAACTACTGCTACAACAACTCGTATACTCCAACTTCTTCTACGATTGCTACTACTGCCATTTAATATCTGCCACAATAAATACTACTACTACTACTACCACCACCACCACTACCACTAGTACTACTACTACTACAGCTACTCTACTACTACGACTGACTCTACTACTTCTTCTACTTTTACTATTACTACTTTTGCTACTGCTACTACTACTTCACTACTACTACTGTTGTTACTACTGCTATTATACTACTACTACACTACTCCTATTACTACAACTATTACTACTACTTCGGTTACTACTACTACTACTTCGGTTACTACATCTACTACTACTAGTGCTAATACTAATAGTACTAGTACAAATACTACTACTACTATTTCTACAATGACAACAACTATTGCTACTACTACTCCAACTACTCTATTGCCATTACTCCTATTGCTACTACCACTACAACAATGACAACTACAACAACTAATACTACTACATCTACAACTACTACTTCTCCAACAACTACTTTTACAACAACTTATACTACTACTACTCCGCCGACTTCAGCTACTGCTACCACTATAATAACAACTACTACTTTTACAACAATTACTGCGACTACAAATACTACTACTACTATATTACTACTCCTATTGCTAATACTACTCCTACTATAATTACTATTACTACTACGGTTGCTACTTCTCCTCCTACTACTACGACTACTGCTAATACTACAACAACTACTACGACAACAAGAACAACTACTACGACAACAAGAACAACTACTACATCTACAACTATTACTCCTCCTACGACTTCTACAACTACTACCACTACAATTACAACTACTACTTCTACTACTACTACGACGACTACTACAAATATTGCTACTACTATTACTACTCCTATTGTTAATACTATTACAACTATTAGTATTGCTACTACTACTGCTACTACACTACTACTATTACTACTGCTAATACTACTAGTGTTGCTACTCCTCTTGCTACAACTACTCCTACTAATATTGCAACTATTACTACAACTTCTACTACTTCAACTACTAATACTACTACCAATATGACTACTACTATTACAACTATAATTACTCCTATTACTAGTATCACAACTACTCAAACTACTACTACTACAACTACCACTATTACTACTACCACTACTCCTATTACGTCTTCTTCTTCTACTACTACTATGACTACTACAATAGCTACTATTACTACAACTACTACTGCTTCTGCTACTACTTCTGCTACTACGTATGCTACTAGAACTACATCAAATACTACCACCACTACTACTACTGCTGCTATTTCTTCTACTACTGTGACTACTGCTACTACAATTACTCGTACTACTTATACTACTGCTACTCCTACTCCAACTCCTACTCTTACTCCAACTACTACAACAACTACTACATTACCTCTAACACCTAATACTCCTACTTCTACTACTACTACAACAACTATTACTACTACTACTACTACTATTATAATGACAACAACAACTACTACTCTTGCAGCTACTAGTATTCCAACTAATATTACTAGTACTACTACGACCGCTACCACTTCTATTACAACTACTACGACTAATAATACTATAACTGTTCCTACTACTACTACTGCTACTTCTTCTACTGCTACTGCTACTGCTACTACTACATTTACAACTACTACTACTTTGACTCCTACTGCTACAATAACTAGTAGTACTACCAATCCTACTACAACTCCTACTACTACAAGTATAATTAGAACTACTACTATTACTACTACAAAAACTATTACCACTATTACTACTCTGATCGCTAATACTACTCCTAGTGCTCTTACTACAACAACTACTACCGCTACTTCTTCTACTGCTACCACTACTACTGTTGTTAATACTACTACAACCACTACAACTACTACTTTTGTTGCTGCTGCAGGTTGTACTACTATAACAATGACTACTACTACTACCACTACTACTTCTACTACTATTACAACTACTTCTATAGTTACTACTACGACTACAACTACTACTGTTACTTCTAGAACTACTACTACTACTTCTACTACTTCTACTACTACTACTACTATTACTACAATACTACTACTGCTACTGCTACTCCTACTATACTACTACTACTACCTCCACTACTACTACTACTATTACTTCGGCTACTCCATCTACTACTACTCAAGTACAAATAATACTACTCCTAATACTATTACTAGTAGCGTAACTACGGCTACCACTTTTGCTGCAACTACTACTACTAATATTACTGCTACTAGTGCTATCAGTCTAACTGCTACAACTAATACCACTATTGCAGCAACTACTACTATGACTATTACTACTACTACTACTACTTCTGTTACTACCACTCCTATTCTGACTTCTTGTCCTACTCCTAACACTCACTACTACTCCTACTACAATTGCGATTACTACCACTACTACTACAACTACTATAAATACTACTACTACTGCTTCTACTACAACCACTACAACTGCTGCTGCTACTAATACAACTACTAATATTGCTACTACTACTTCTGCTACTACTACTCCTACACCAACTTCTACCCATACTGCTTCTACTATTACTACTACTACTACTACTACTATTATTAATCCTAATACTCCTACTCCTACTACTACTACTAATACTACTATAATTGCTATTACTACCACTACTAATACTGCTACTACTACAACCACTACTATTGTGACTACTACTACTACTAGTATTGCTACTGCTACTCTTACTACTACTACTGCTACTACGGCTACTACTACTACTTCTGCTACTACTACCACAACTACTGTTCCTGCTACTATAGCTAGTCTACACTACTACTAGTACTACTACTGCTGCTACTACTATTGCTATAGCTACTATTGTTGCTGCTACAGCTGCTACTATTGTTGGTACAACTGCTACAACTGCTACTACAACTACTGATACTACCAATACTACTACATATATAATAACTACTACTCCTCTAACTACTATAGCTCGTAATGCTACTACTACAATTGCCACTACTGCAACTAGTACTACTACTGCTACTGCGATTGCAACTACTATTGCTACTATTACTACTACTGCAACAACTACTGCTGCTACTATCACTACTATTGCTACAAATCCTGTAGCAATTGCTACTAATGCTATTGTTACTACTACTGCCACAACTAGTGCAACTACTTCGACATTTGCTACTATTACTACAACTACATCTGCTATTGCTGCTGCTAATACTACCACTAATACTACTACTACACTACTATTGCTACTGCTACTGTTACTACTTCTTCTATTACTACAACAACTACTACTATTGCTCCTGCAACTACTACTTCTGCAACATCTACTACAACTACTTCTACAACAACTGGAACTCTTATAACTGCTATTACTATTATTTCTACTACTACTACTATTACTACAAATACTACAATAGCTATAACTGCTACTACTTCTACTGCTACTACTACTCCTCTTACTGCTCTAACAGCTACTACTACTACTTCTACTATTGCTATTGCTACAACTAGTACTACTACTTCTACATCTAATATGGCTACTACTACTGCTATTATTGCTACAGCTATAATTGCCACTACTATAACCACTTCTACTACTACTGCGGTTACCACTATTGCTACTACTACAACTACTATGAGTAATTCTACTGCTACTACTACTACGACAACTACTGCTACTACTACTGCTACTACTAGTGCTAATAATGCTACTAATACTACTACTAGTACACTACTGCCACAATTACCCCTTCTACTATAACTATTACTACTACTGCTACCACTACTGCTACTACCACCACTACTAGTCCTACTCCTTCACTTGCAACAACTACTAGTACGACTACTCGTGCTACTACAATAACAACTACTATTACTACTATGCTACTACTCCTACTCCTACTCCTACTATTACTACTATTGCTGTTGTTGCTTCTACAACTGCTACTACTGTTGCTACTACTACTGCGGCTGCTGCAACAACTTCTACTATTGCTACTATTGTAGTAACTTTTGCTACTACTGCTACTACTGCTTCTTCAACTGCTATTACTATAACTATTGCTACTACCACTACTAGTGCTTCTACTACTACTACTATTGCTGCTACTCCTAATGTTGCTACTATTGGCACTATTTCTACTGCTACCACTAGTACTACTACTTGTTCAACTACTCCTACTACAACTACTCGTACTACTACTATGACTTCTCTTACTATTGCTACAACAACAACAACAACTACTACTACTATGGCTAAAATTCCCACAACTACTCCTATGACTACAATTATTGTTGCTACTACTATAGTTACTGTTGCTACTCTGACTACTACCATAGATACTCCTAGTACTACTACTACTACCACCACCACCAAAACTACAACTACTATCGCAACTACCACTACTGCTACTACTAATACTAGTTCTACTACAACTACTACTACTGCTATAGCTACTACTACTGCTACTACTACTACGAATACTCTTACTTCTACGACTACAACTACTACAACCACAACTACTACTACTCCAAGTATTACTTCTACAACTACTGCTACTACTACTCTTGCTACTACTACTACTCGTACTACTCCTCCTACTACTTCTCCTATAACTACTACTTCTCCTAATACTTTGACAACTACTACTATTACTATTGCTACTCCTACTGCCGCAACCACTACTGCTGCTACTACTATTTTCACTACTGCTACTACTACTGTTACAAGTACAACTACTGCTAGTTCTACTATTACTGGTGCAACTACTGCTGCTGCTACTACTGCTACTATGACAACTACTACTACTGCTATTGCTATTGCTAATACTACTTCTACTACTACTACTATACTACTATCGCTACTACTCCTATTACAACTACTGTTACTACTGATATTACTACTTCTATACCTACTACTAGTCATGCTGCTGTAGCTGCTACTACTCATAATACTTTTCCTACAACTACTGCAAATAGTACTGCTTCTTCTATGACTATTAGTACCACTACTGCTGCTGCAACAACTACTGCTACAATTACTACTATAACTACTACTATGACAACTACTCCCAAAAACAACTGCTGCTATTACTGCTACTGTGACTATTACTATAACTTCTACCACTACGGCTACTGTTACTACTACTATTAGTACTAATACATTCACTCCTACTAGATCAACTAATAAGGCTACTCCTACCGCTACAACAACTCCTAATACAACTACTACTGATGCTACAACTACCACTACTACTACAGTAACAACTACTAATACTACAACTGCTACTGGTACTACTACTATTACTACTACTACTACAACTACTATTACTATTACTACTACTACTACCACCACTACTAGTACAACTACTACTATTACTTCACTACTACTACAATAACTACTACTACTACTATTCCTCATTCTACTATTGTTGTGATGACTACTACTACTAGTACTATTGTTACTATTGCTGCTACTATTCCCCCTACTCTTATTGCTACTATTACTACTACTGCTATTACTACTGTTACTACTATTGTTACTCCACCACCTTCTATGACAACTGCTACAAATACTACTGTTATTGCGACTACTACTACTACTACTACTACAACTGCTGCTACAGCTATTACTACTGCTGCTGCTACTAATAGTGCAACTGATACTACTACTATTGCTACTACTACAACCACTACGTCAACTACTGCTACTACTACTATTACTATTACTATTATATGACCACTGTTACTACTATTGCTCTTACCAATACTCCTACCACTGCTGCTACTACTACTCCTCCTCCAACAAGTATTGCTACAACTGCTACACCTACTACAACTACTACTGCTACCACTACACCTATTATTACTAATACTACTACTATTCTGAATACTACTGCTACTAAAACTACTCCTACTACAACTACTACTACCATAACTGCTACTATTGCGGCTGTTGCTACTATAACTACTGCAACTACTACTAGTATTCCTACTGCTACTACCACTTCGAATGCTACTCCTACTTCTACTGCTGCTGCTACTACAACTACTACTACTACTAGTACTGCTAATGCTGCTACTACTCCTCCTCCTATTACTTCTAGTACTACTACTAGTACTATTATCCCAACTACTACTACATCTATTATTGCTACTACTACTACTGCTACTACTATTGCTACTGCTGCTACTACTCTAATGACTACTGCTACTGCTGCTATTGCTACTACTACTATTACTCCTACTATTGCTGCTACTACTAGTACTACTACTTTAGCTGCTGCTACTGCTACTACTATCACTATTGCTTTACCTGCTGCTACTGCTGCTACCACTACAATCAGTACAACTACTACCACTACAACCCCTACCACTAGTAATACTACTAGAAGCTATAGTATTAGTAATTGTAGTAGTCATAGTAGTATTTGTAGTAGTTTGATTGTAATTGTTGTAGGAGTAGTAAAACTACTACTACAATTACTACTATTATAACTCCTATCGCCAATAAGACTACTACTAGTAGAATGACTACTGCTACTAATTCTACTACTATGGCTACTACTACTACAAGTACTACTACTACTACTACTACTACTACTAGTATTACTACTATTACTATTGCTACAACTATTGCTGATACTACTAGTACTATTATTGCTACTGCTACTACTACTATTTTTACTACTGCTACTACTATTGCTACTACTACTATTGCTGCTACTACTACTGCTATTGCTATTACTACTACTGCTACTGCTACTACTAATACTATGACCACCAACACCACCACCACCATTACTACTACTATGACCGCTACTACTAATACTAATCCTCCTATTACCACTAGTATTACTACTACTAATGCTGCTACTACTACTCCTCCTCCTCCTAATGCTCTGAAAATTACTACTACTACTAGTATGATAACAACTACTACTATAGCAACTATAACTATTCTTACTTTTACCACTAGTACCAGTACCACCACTACTACTGTAGTTGTTGATTCTACTATTACTGTTGTAGCTTCTACTGCTACTACAATCATGACTACAAGAACTATTGCTTCTGTTACTACAATAACTACTACTACTTCAACTATGACTATTGCTACTACTGCAACAACTTCTACTTTGCATACTACTACTAATACTGCTACTGTTGCTACTGCCATTGCTACTACTACTTCTTCTCAAACTACTACTACTACTACAACAACAACAATTATAACTTCTACTACTACTACTACTACTATCGCTACTACTACTATTGCTGCTACAATAACTACTATTTCTACTACCTCTAGTATTTCTACTACAACTACTATTATTACTTCTCTTACTACTACCATTACTGTCACTACTCCCACGGCTACTGCTATGGCTACTACTACTATAATAATTGCAACAACCGCTACCAGTGCTACTTCTAGTACTACTATAGGCACAACAAATACTACTCGTAATACTTCTCCCACTACTACTACAACAACTACTACTCCTACTGCTACTGTTGCACTTCTACTATTAGAACTAATCCTATTGCTACTCCTACTAATAGTACTACAAATGAAGCTAATATTGCTACTACTATAGCTATTACTGTAGCTACTACTAGTAGTAATAGTACAACTGCAACAACTAGTACTTCTAATACTATAGCTACTACTACTACTACTACTATGACTACTGCTACTACTACTAATACTACTACTACTACTACTACTAATATTACACTTGTTGTTGTTGCTACTATTACTTCAACTACTGTTACTCCTGTTATTGCTCCTACTACTACAACTACTACTATTGTTGTTACTTCTACTACTGCTACTACTACTAGTACTACTCCGGCTGCTACTACTAGTAGTACTACTACCACAACTACTTCTACTACTACTACTCTTGCTACTACTACTGCTGCTACTGCTACTAATGTAGCTACTTCTAATTCTACTGCTACTACTACTACTTCTACTACTATTATGACTACTACTACTTCTACTTCTAGTAGTTGCAAATATAGTAGGAATAGTAGTAGTTTTAGTTGTAGTAGTAGTTGTAGTAGTTAGAGTACTAGTAGGAGTTGGAGTTGGAATATGATTAGTAGTAGGAGTTGTATTAGTAGTAGTACTAGTACAAGTAGGAGTAGTAATAGTAGCATTAGTCGAAGAAGGAGTAGTAGTTGTAGGTGAGGAATAGTAGTTGCAGTAATATTAGGAGTCCACGAGCTAGTAATACATCTGCCGCTACCCCTGACTTACCACTTCGATTATTGGCTTCTATCTCCCTTGTTATTTCCAATACTACTACTGCTGCTACTGCTACTGATGTAGCTACTTCTACTTCGACTGCTACTACTACTTCTTCTACTACTGTTATGACTACTACTACTTCTACTTCTAGTAGTTGCAAATATAGTAGGAACAATAGTAGTTTTAGTTGTAGTAGTAGTTGTAGTCGTTAGAGTACTAGTAGGAGTTGGAGTTGGAATATGATTAGTAGTAGGAGTTGTAGTAGTAGTAGTACAAGTAGGAGTAGTAATAGTAGCAGTAGCCAAAGAAGGAGTAGTAGTAGTAGGTGAGGAATAGTAGTTATAGTAGTATTAGGAGTAGGATTATGTGTGGTAATAAGAGTAGTAGTAGTAGTAGTAGTAGTAGTAGTAGTAGTGGGTGTAGTAGCAATAGCAATAGTTGGATAGGTAGTAGTTGTAGGCATAGAGTAGTAGTTGCAGTAGTAGTTGTAGTAGTAGTAGTAGTAGTAGAAGTTGTAGTAGTAGCAGCAGCAGCAGCAGTAGTAGTAGAAGTAGAAGTGGTAGTTTTAGGAGTAGTAGTAGGAGTAGGAGTTTGAGTTGGAGTAGTAGTATTAAAAGTATTTGTAATCACGATAGTAGTACAAGACATAGTAGTAGTTGTTGTAACAATAGTAGTAGTAGTAGTAGTAGTAGTAGTTGTTGTTGTAGTAGCAGTGGTAGTAGCAGTTATAGTAGTTACAGTAGTAGTAATAATAGTAGTATCAGCAGTAGTTGTAGTAGTAGTAGTAGTAAGTGTTGTGGTAGTAGGATTAGTAGTAGTCATAGTAATAGTAGTAGTACCAGTAGTAGTAGGAGTATTAGGAGGAGTAGCAATAGTAACAATAGTAATAGTAATTGGAGTAGGACCAGTAGCAGCAGTAGTAGTAGGAAGAGTAGTAAGAGTTGTAGTAGAAGTAGTAGGAGCATTAGGAGTAGTAATATCAAGAGTAGTAGTATAGTAATAGTAGTAGTCAAAATAGTAGTAGTAGGAGTATTCGGATTAGTTGTAGTAGTAGTAATAGTAGTCGTAGTAGTAGTGTTAGTTTGTAGTTGTAGTAGTTGCACTAGTAGGGAAGGCAGCAGCAGTAGTTGTAGTAGTAGTACTAGTTGTTGTAGTAGTAGTAGCAGTAGTAATAGTAGTAATAGTAGTGCTAGTAGTTGTAGCTATAGTGCTAGTAATATTAGTGGTAGGGGTAGGAGTAATAGTAGTAGTATTAGTAGTTGCAGTAGCAATAGTAGTACTAATGGTAGAGGTACTAGTAATAGTAGTAGTAGTAGTAAAAATAGTATCCATATTATTGGAAGTAGTAGTAGTAGTAGAAGTAGCAGTAGTAGCTGTAGTCATAGTGGTAGCAGCAGTAGTAGTAGTAGTAAGAGAATTTGTCATAGTGGTAGTAGTAGCAACACTAGCAACAGTAGCAACAGTAGCAGTCAGAGTAATAGTAGTAGTTGTAGTAGTAGTTATAGGAGGAGGAGTAGTAGTAGCAGTAGTTGAAGAAGCAGTAGCTTTAGTAGTAGAAACAACATTAGTAGTAGTAGGAGGAGGAATTGGAGTAGTAGTAGTTGTAGTACAAGTGAAAGTAGTTGTTGTAGTACTAGTAATTGTCATAGTAATAGTAGTAGTAGTAGTTGTTGTTGTTGTTGTAATAGTGGTAGCAGTAGCAGTAGCAGAAGTAGTGGCATTAGTAGTAGCAGCAGTAGTAATAGTAGTTGTACTAATTGTACTAATAGTGGTAGTAGTAGCAAAAGTAGTGGCGGAAGTAAAAGTTGTAGTAGATGTAGAAGCAGTAGAAGTAGTTGTTGCAGTTATAGTAACAGTAGCAAAAGAACTAGTAGGAGCAGCAGCATCATTAATAGTAGTTGTTGTTGTAGTAGTAGTAGTAGTAGTAATAACGAAAGTACTAAAAGTAGCAGCAATAATAGTAGTAGTAGTAGTTGTAACAAAAGTGGTAGTAGCAATAGCCACACTAGCAGTAGTAGTATCAGCAATAGTAGTATTGGTAGCAGTAATAGTATTAGCAGCAGCAGTAGTAGTAGTTGCAGCATCAGTAGTACAAATAGTAGTACTAGTAGTAGTAGCGGTAGTAGTTGTAGCAGGAGAAGTAGTAGTTGTAGTAGTGGTGCAAGTAGTAGTATTAGTATGAGTAGTAGTAGTAGTAGTTATAGAAATGGTAGTGGTGGTGGTGGTGGTAGTAGTAGCAGCATTTGTTGCTGGAGTAGCAGTAGTAGCAATAGTATTAATAGTAGTAGCAGAAGTAGTTGTAGTTGTTGTAAGTAGTAGTAGTAGCAATTGTAATAGCTATAGTAGTAGTGGTAGTAGGAGTAGAAGTGGCAGTAGCAGTAGTAGCAGCAATAGTAGTTGTAGCTATAGATACAACAGTAGTAGTAGTAGTCATTATAGTACAAGTTGTAGTAGATGTAGTAGTAGCTATAATGAATTTAATGGTTGTGGTAGAAGTAGTAGCAGCAATGTTAGTAACAGTACTACCATTATTATTAGCATTAGTAATAGCTATAGCCAGAGTAGTAGCAGTAGTAGTACTAGTTGTAGTAGCAGTAGTTGTAATAGCATTAGTAGTTGTAGCAGTCGCAGTAGTAGTAGTAGTAACAGTAGCAGCAGTAGTAGTAGCTATAATAGAAGTAGTAGTAGTAGCAGTAGCAGTAGAGTAGTAGTAGTAGCAGAAGTAGCAGAAGTAGTAGTCATGGCAGAAGGAGTAGTACTTGTACTAATAGTAGGTGTTGTCATACTAGTAGTAGAAGCTGTAGTAGTAGTGGCCATAGTTGCATTAGCGATAATAGTAGCAAGAGTGGTATAGTAGTAGCAATAGCAATCGTAGCGGCAACAGTAGTTGTATTAGCAATTATATTAGCAGTAGGAGCAGTAGTAGAAGCAGCAGTAGCAGTATTAGTAGCAGTACTAGCAGTAGTAGGAGGAGGGGGTGGAATAGTACTAGTACTAGTAGTAGTTATTGTAATAGTAGCAGTAGTAGCAGTAGCAGTAGCAGTAGTGGCAGTAGTTGCAGTAGCAATAGAAGCAGTTGGAGTACTAGTCGTAGTGGCAGTAGTAGTCTTAGTAGCAGTAGAAGTAGTATTAGTTGTAGTAGTAGCAGTTATAGTAGTAGTAACAGTGATAGTAGTAGTAGTAGTAGCAGCAACAGTAGCAGTCGTAGTGGCATTTGTTGTAGTATTAGCAGTAGTAGTTGTAGTTGTAGCACTGGTATTTGTAGTAGCAATATTGGTAGCTATACTGGTAGTAGTAGCAGAAGCAGAAGCAGAAATAGTAGTAGTAGTAGTCGCAAAAGTAGCAATAATAGTGGTTGTAGTAGCAATTGTAGTAGCAACAATAGTGGTTAATGTAGTAGCAATATCAGTAGTTGTTGTTGTAGTAGTGGCAGTAATAGTAGCAGCATTAAATGTAGCAGTAGGAGCAGCAGTACTAATAGTAGTAGTATTGGTGGTACTTGCAGTCATTGTAGCAATAATGATAAGAGTGGTAGTTGTAGTTGTGGTAATAGTAGTTGTTGTAGCAATAGCAGTAGTTATCTCGGTAGTAGTTGTAGTAGTTGTAGTAGTGTAGTAGCAATAATAGTAGCAGAAGTTGTAGCAATTGTGTAGTGGTATTAGCAGTAGTATTAGTAGTTGTAGTAGCAGTAGCAATAGTATTAGTAGTTGTAGTAGCAGTAGTAGTAGTAATAGCAGCAATAAAAGTAGTAGGAGTGGTAGTAGTAGTAGTAGCAGTACAAATAGTTGCAGTAGTAGTAGGATTAGTAGCTATAGTACAAGTAGTGGTAGTAGTAATGGCAGTATTTGTAGTGGCAATAGCTGTAGTGGTTGGACTAGTAGTAGCTATAGTAATTGTAATAGCAGTAGGAGTAGTAGTAGTAGTAATGTCAGTAGTAGCAACACTAGTAGAAGGAGGAATATTAGAAATAGTTGTAGCTGTTGTAGTTGTAGCAGTAGTAATAATTGTAGTAGGAGGACTAGTAGCAGTAGGATTAGCAGCAGCAGTAGTAGTTGTTGTTGTTGTTGTAGTAGGAGGAGGAGTAGTAGTAGTAGTAGTTGTAGTTGTAGTAGTTATAGTAGTAGTAGTAGTAATAATGGTAGTAGTAGTAGTAGTACTCGTAGTAGTAGTAGTTGTTGTTGTTGTAGTGGTTGTAGCAGTAGCATTAGTGGTAGTAGTAGGAGTAGGACTAGTAGTAGTCATAGTAGTAGTAGTATGAGTAGAAGTAGCAGGAATAGTAGTAGTAGTTATTGTTATTGTTGTTGCAGTAGCAATAGTAATGAGAGTAGTAGTAGTCATTGAAGTACTAGTAGTTGTAGTAGTAGTAGGATCCCTAGTAGCATCTGTAGTTGTAGTTGTAGTGGTAGTAGCAATAGTGGCATTAGTAGTAGTAGCCGTGGTAGTTGTTGTAGTTGTTGTAGTTGTAGAAGTAGTAGTTGTTGTTGTTATTGTTGTTGCAGCAGTAGTCGCAATAGCAAAAGTAACAGCAGTATTAGTAGCAATAGTAGCTATATCTCCAGCAGTAGTAGCAGCATTTGCTATTATTGCAGCAGTAGCAACAGAAGTGGTAACAATAGTACTAGCAATAGTAGAACTAGTAGTAGTAGTAGTAGTTCTAGTAGTAGCAGAAGTAGGAGTAGTAGCAATAATAAATGTAGTGGCAGTAGGGGTAGTCATAGCTGTAGGAATAGTAGTAGGAGTAGTAGCATTAGTAGTAGTAGTAGTAGTTGTTGTAGTAGAAGTAGTACTAATATTTTTAATAGTAGCAGTAGTAATAGCAACAACAGTAGTAGTAGTAGTAGGGGTAGTAGTAGGAGAAGTAGTAGAAGCAGCGGAAGCCGTAGTCGTAGTCATAGTAGGAGTAGTAGCTGTAGTAGTAGTCCTGATGGTAGTTGTAATAGTACCAATAGTACTAGTAGTAATCGTCGCAGTAGTAGCAGCAGTAGTAGTAGTTCTACTTGTAGTGGTTGTAGTAGTAGGAGCGGCAATATTAGTAGCGGTACTGGCAGTATTATTAGCCCTAGTAACAGCAGTAGCAGGAGTAGTAGTAGTAGTACTAGTAGCAGAAGCAGCAGCAACAGTAGTTGTTGTAGAAATAGTAGTAGTAGGAGTAATTGTAGCAGTAGCTGTAGCAGTTGCAGTAGCAAAAGTAGTAGTATTAGTTATAGCAATAGTAGCAGTAGTAGTTGTTGTTGCAGTAGCAACAGTAGTCATAATACTAGTGGTAGTAGTTGCAATAGTAACCGTAGTAGCAGTAGCAGTGGTGGCGGTAGTTGCAATAGCAAAGTATAAGTAGGAGTAGTAGTAGTGATAGTAGCAGTAGCAGTCGTAGTAGCACTAGTAGCAGTATTAGCTATAGTAGTAATAGTAGCAATAGTAATAGTATTAGTAGCAGTATCAGTAGTAATTGTAGTGGAAGTAGTAGTTCAAGTACTACTAGTAGTACTTGTAATAGTAGTTATAGTAGCAAGAGCAGTAGTGGCAGTAGTTGCAATGGCAATACTAGTAGTAGCAATAATAGTAGTAGTATCAGTAGTAATAGTATTAGCTATAGTAGTAGCAGTAGTAGTTGTAGTTGTAGTAGTAGCTGTAGTAGTAGTTATAATAGTAGCAGAAGTAGTAGTAGCAGTAGTGGCAGTAGTTTCGGTAGCAATAGAAGTTGTAGGGGTAGTAGTAGTAGCAGTAGCAGTCATAGTAGTTGTAGTAGTAGTAGTAGCAGTAATAGTAGTAGCAACAGTAGAAGTAGGAGTAGTAGCAACCGCAGTCCTAGTAGTCAAAGTAGCATTTTTATATGTATTTCCAGTAGTTGTAGTAGTGGGAGTGGTATTAGTAGTAGCAATATTAGTAGATATAGCGATAGTAGTAGCCGAAGTAGAAGCAGTAGTAGTAGCAGCAGCAGTTGTAGTGGTAGCAATGGTAGCAGTAGTAGTAGCAATAGTAATACTCGTAGTAGCAGCAGCAGCAGTAGTAGCAGTAATAGCAATAGTACTAATAGTAGTAGTGGTGGTGGTCAGAGTAGTCATAGTAGCAATAAGAGTAGGAGTAGTAGTATTAGTAGTAGTAGTTGTTGTAGTAGGAGTGGTAGTTGTTGTAGTAGTAGTAGCAGTAGCAACAGCAGTAGCAGTAGTTATCATAGTAGCAATAGTAGTAGTTGTTGCAGTAGAAGTAATTGTAGGAGTAGCAGTAGTAGTTCAAGTACTAGTAGCATGAGTCGCTATTGCAGCAGTAGTAGTAGCAGCAGCAGTAGTAGTAGCAGTAGTAGCCATAGTAGTAGTTGTAGTAGTTGCAATAGAAGTGGTTCTAGTTATAGTTGTAGAAGCAACAATAGTAGTAGTAACAGTAGTTGTGGCAGTTGCAGTAGTGCCAATAGCAGATGTAGTAGTAGTATCAGTATAAGTAGTAGTAGTAGCATTAGGAGTAGTAGTAACAGTAGCTGCAGAAGTGAAAGCAGTAGTACTAGCACTAGCAAAACTAGTAGCAGTAGTGGTAGCAATAGTTGTTGTAGCAGTAATACTAATAGTTGTAGTTGTAGTAGTAGTAATATTAGCAGTAGCAGTAGTAGTTGTAGTGGTAGTATTAGTAGTAACAGTACAAGTAGTAGTAGTCATAGCAGTAGTTGCGGTAGAAGTAGTCGCTATAGCAGTAGTTGTGCTAGTTGAAATCGAATGAGAAGTCGCAGTTGCAGAAGTAGTAGCAGTAGTGGTAATAGGAGTAGAGTTGGTTGTTGTAGTAGTAGCAACCATAGTAGTAGTCATAGTAGTAGCAGCAGTAGCAGTAGCAGTAGTAGTAGTAGCAGTAGTAGAATTAGTACTAGTAGTCGCTGTAGTACTAGCAAAAGTAGTAGTAGTAATAGTAGTTGTTGTAGTAGTAATAGTAGTATTCACTGTACTAATAGTAGTAGTAGTAGAAGTGGCAGTAGTTGTAGTCATAGTGGTAGTAGTAGGAGAAGTAGTAGAAGTAGCAGTAGCCGTAGTAGCAGTCATAGTTGTTGTTGTAGCAGTAGTTGCAATGGTTGTAGTTGTAGTAGGAGTAGTACTAGTCGTAATAGTCACAGTTGTAGCTATAGCAACAAGAGTAGTAGTAGTAACAAAAGTAGCAGTAGTTGTCACTGTAGTGGTAGTAGTTGTTCCAATAGTGGCTTATGTAGGAGTTGTAGTAGAAGTAGTTTCAGTAGCAGCAGAAGTAGTAGAAGCAGCAGTAGTAGTAGTGATTCTATTAGTTGTATTAGTCGCGATAGTAGTAGTAATCGTAGTAGTTGTAGCGAAAATAATAGTAGTTGTTGTAGTAGTGGTAGTAGTAATTGTAACAATAGTAGTTGTTGTAGTAGTAGTAGTCGTTGTTGTTTAGCAGTCGTAGTAGTAGTTGTTGTTGTTGTAGTAGTAACAATAGCAGCAGATGTAGTTGACATAGTTGTAGTAGTAGTAGTAACAATAGCAGCAGATGTAGTTGTCGCAGTTGTAGTAGTAGTTGTTGTTGTACTAGTACTATTAGCACTAGTAGTAGTAGTAGTAATAGTAGTAGCACAAGTAATAGTAGCAGCAGTGGCAGTAGTAGCAATAGGGGTAGTTGTAGCAATAGTCGTTGTAGTAGAAGTAGTAGTTGTAGCAGTAGTAGTAGTAGGATTAGTAGGAGGCAGAGGACTAGTGGTAGTAGCAGTATTAGTAGTAATAGTAGTCGAACTAGTCATAGTAGTATTAGTGGTAGTAGCATTATCAATAGTAGCAGTAGTTGAAATAATAGTAGTAGTAGCAGTAGTAGTTCAAGTTATAGAAGCAATAGCAGTAATGGTAGTAGAAGTAGTTGTAGGAGTAGTCGTAGCAATAGTAGTTGATGTAGCAATATTTGTAATAGTAGTTGTATTAGTAGTAGAAGAAGTAGGAATAGTAGTTGTAGCAATTATTGTAGTTATAGTAGTAGCAATGGCAGTAGAGCAGTAGCTATAGTAGCTATAGCTATAGGAGTAATAGATGTAGCGATTGTTACAATAGCAGTAGTAGCAATAGAAGTAGCTTTAGTTGCTATAGCAATAGTTAAAGTAGTAGTTCTAGTAGCAGATGCAATAGTAGCAATAGCAGTATTAGTAGAGGTAGTAGTAGTATCTGTAGGTGTAGTACCAGCAGTAGTAGCCACAAAAGTAGTAGTCACAGTAGTAGTAGGCACAATAGTAGTAGGCACAATAGTAATGACTGCTATAGTAGTAGCAGCAGTGGAAATTGTAAGAGTAGCATTAGAAGTAATAACAGTAGCAGTAGTAGCAGTAGTAGTAGAAGTAGCACTAGTATCGTATAGTCGGAGTAGAAGTATAAGTTGTGGTAGCTGTAGTAGGCGTTGCGATAGTAGGATTAGCAATAGTAGTAATAGTAGCAGCTGCTGCAATAGTAGTAGTAGAGGCAGATGTAGTAATAGTAGTAGAAGTAGTGTCAGTTGTAGTTGTAGTCGTACAAGTAGCAGTTGCAGTAGTAGTTGTTGTAGCAGTAACAGTAATAGTAACAATATACTAGTAGTAGTAGTAGTAGTAATAGTAATCGTAGTAGTAACTATAGTTGCATTAGTAGTAGTGGTAGTAGTAGTTGCAGAAAAGGTAATAGTAGCAGAAGTTGCAGTAGAAGTAGCTATATTTGTAGCAGTTGTAGTAGTAGTAGCTGTAGTAGCAGTTGTAGTGTTTGTAGCATAAGCAACAGTTGTAGTAGTAGTAGCAATAGCACTACTTGTTGTAGTAGTAGTAGTAGTAGTTGTCCTTGAAGTAGTATTAGTTGTTTTTGTAATAGTAGTAGTAGTGGTGGTGGTAGTAGTAGACATAGTAGTCGTAGTAGTTTGTTGTAGCAGCAGGAGTAGTAGTATTAGCAGTAGTAGTAGTAGGAGTAGTCATGGTAGTAGTACTAGTACTAGTAGTAGTCGTAGTTGTACTATTTGTAGTAAGTAGTCATAGTAGTAGCATTAGGAGTAATAGTAGCAATAGTAGTTGTTGTAACAGTAGTAATGGTAGTAGTAGTAGTAATAGAAGTGGTAGTTGTAGTAGTTGTAGTAGTAGCAGCTGGAGCAGTAGTAGTATTAGTAGCAGCAGCAGCAGCAGTAGTAGTAGCAACAGCGAGGGTCGTAGTAGTCATAGTAGTAGTAGTAGTAGCGGTTGTAGCCGTAGTAGTAGTAGTAGTAGTAGTAGTTGCAGGAGTAGTACTAGTCGTATTAGTAGTAGTAGTAGTAGTTGTTGTAGTGGCTGTGGAAGCAAGAACAACAACTATACTAGTAGTAATAGTAGTAGTAGTTGTTGTTGTAGTAGTAGCAACAGTATTTGTAGTAGTAGTAGCAATTATTATAGTCGCAACAATAGTACCCACAGAAGTAGTAGTTCTAGTTATAGAAGCAGCAACAGTAGTAGTGGTAGTAACAAAAGCAACTATAATAGTAGTAGTATTAGTTATTGAAGTGGTATTAGCAATAATTGTATTGGTAGGAGTAGTAGCATCAGTAGTAGTAGAAGAAGTTGTTGTAGTAGTAGAAGTAGTAGAGATAGCAATAGTCATAACAGTAGTGGAAGTTGTAGCAAAAGAAGTAGAAGTAGCAGTAGCAGCAGTAGTAGCGGTAGTAGTAGCAGTTATAGTAGTAGCTGCTGTAGCAGGAGCAACAGTAGTATCAGTCATTGTAGCAGCAGCAGTAGTGGTTAGTAGTAGAGGTAGAAGAAATAGTAGTCATAGTAGCTATAGAAGTAATAGAAGCAGCAGTAGTAGTAGCAGTTGCTATAGTTGTAACAGCTGTAGTATTGGCATTAGTAGTAGTACCGATAGCAGTAGTAGTAACAATAGGAGAGTAGCAGCAGCAGCAATAGTATTATTCGTATTAGTTGTTGTTGTAGCCATAGTCATAGTGCAGTAGTAGTCGTAGTAGCAACAGTAGGAGCAACAACAGCAACAGTAGTAGTACAAGTAGAAGTAGTAGCAGTATTAGTCATAGTACCATTTGTAGTAGCAAAAATAGTACAAGTAGATGTAGAAGTAGTAGTTGCAGTAGTAGTCTCACTGGTAGTAGTAGCAATAGTAGTAGTAATAGTAGTAGCAGTAATAGTAGTAGTAGCAGCTATAGCAGGAGTAGTACTGGTAGTAGGGGTAGGAGTAGTAATAGTGGTAGTAGCCGCAACAGTAGCAACAATAGTAACAGGAGTTGTAGTTGTAGTTGTAGTCGTAGTCGTGGAAGTGTCAGTAGTTGTAGTACTAGTAGTTGTTGTAGTAGTAATAGTAGCAGTAGTAGTCATCATGATCATCGTTGTTGTCATCGTCATTGTAGTAGTAGTAGTAGTAGTCGTAGTAGTAGTAGGAGGAGGAGGAGGAGGAGGAGTAGGAGTACTAGTAATAGCAGTAGTTGTAATAATAGTAGGAGAAAAAGTAGTAGTAGCCATAGTAGTTGTAGCAGTAGTAGTAAAAGAAGTAGTAGTTGTGGTAGTATTAGTAGGGTTAGTACTTGTAGTTGTAGTAGTAATAGTAGTAGTTGCTGCAGCAGTAGTAATCATAGTAGTAGTAGTTGTTGTTGTAATAGCATTTGTTGTCATAGTAGTAGTTGCTAGAGAAGTAGTAGTAATAGCAGTAGTAGTAGTAGTTGTTGTTGTAGTAGTAGTAGTTTTAGTAGTAGTAGAAATTATAGCAGCAGCTGTAGTAGCAGTCATAATTGTAGTAGTAGAATTAATAGTAGCAAATGGAGTAGTAGTAGTAGTAGTTGTTGTTATTATTGTTGTAGTAGTAGTCAGAGTAGCAATAGTTTCAAGAGTAGTATTCATAGTAGTACCAGTAGTAGAAGTAGTAGTCGTCGAAGTAGTAGCAGATGTAGAATTAGTAGTGGTAGCCGCAGCGGAAGGAGTAGTAGTAATAGCAGTAGTAGCAATAGTAGCAGCAGTAGTGGTAGTAGTAGCAGTATAAACAGTAGTAGTGGCAGCAGTAATAGCAATAGTAGTAGTTGTAGTAGTAATAGTAGTAGCAGTAAAAGGTGTAGTAGTTGTAATAGTAGTAGGAGCAGCAGTAGTAGTAGTAGAAACAATAGTAGCAGTAGTAGCTGGAATCATAGTAGCTGCACTAGTGGAAGTAGTACCAATAGTTGTAGTTGTAGAATTAGTTGTAGTATTAGTAGTCATCATAGTAGTATTATTAGCAGTACCAGCAGTACTACTATTAGTAGTACAAGTAGGGGTAGTAGAATAAGTAGTGGTAGTAGTTGTTGTTGTTGATATAGTAGTAGTTGTTGTAGCAGTAGTTTAAGTGCTAGTAGTGGCAGTAGTATTCGCTATAGTTGTAGTAGTGGTAGCAGTAGCAGCAGGAAGAGTAGCGGAAGAATCAGCTTTTGCAGTAGTAGTTGTAGCAGTGGTAGTTGTAGTAGTAGTAGAAACAGAAGTAGTAGTAGCAATAATAGCATTAGCAACAACGCAGTAGTAGTTGCAAGAGTAGTAGTAGTCATAGTAGTAGTAATAGTTGTAGTAGTTATAGGGCTAGTAGTAGTCCGAGAAGATATTGTAGTAGTAGTAGTATAGGTTGTAGTAGTGGGAGAAGTAGTTGTCGCAAGAGAAGTAATATTAGTAGTTGAAGTTGTTGTTGCAGTATTAATAGAAATAGTCTCAATTGTTGTGGAAGTAGTAGTAGCAGTACCAATAGTAATTACAGTAGTAGCGCTTTCAATCATCTCTTTCTGAACAACTTGTATGAAGAAGATCGATACAAAGTAATGAATCAGCATCATGAAGTTGCATTTATGAGTAGTATCGCAATAGTAGTAGTAGTAGTAGGAGTAGTGGTAGGAGCCGAAGTTGGAGAGTAGTAGTAGTAGCAGTTGTTGTAGTAGTAGTATTAGTAGTATACTACTACGACTACTACTGCTGCTGCAGCTTCTGCTACTAGTACTCTGACTACTACTACTACTGCTACAACTACTACTACTTCTTCTACTGTTGCTGCTACTACTACTACTACACTACTATTGTATCTACTACTGCTAGTACTACCACTACTACTGTTACTGCTACTTGAACAACTCCTATTGCTACTTACCCTACTACTACTAGAAGCATTGTTGCTACAGTTTCAACTATTATTACCACTACAACTATTGCTTCTTCTACTACTGGCACTAGTAATATTACAACAACTACGTCTCCTATTACTCCTACTGCTAATGTTATTACAACTCCTACTCCTACTACTCTTACTTTTGCTTCCGCTCCTACAAATATTACTACTATGACTACTACTATTGCTACCACAACTACTACCACTCCAACTTCTATTGTCAATTCGACTACTATTATTACTAATACTACTAATATTACTGCTATTACTGCTACTGCTACTCCTACAACTACAACAAGGACTACTACTCCTAATAATACTACTACTACTTCGACTCGTACACCTATTCCTACTACTCCTCCTCCTCCTACTACTACTACTACAACAACTACTTCCTCTTCTTCTTCTTCCTCTTCCTCTTGTACTACTATAACAGCTATTATTATTACTACTATTTCTGCTGCTACTACTGCTACTACTACTGTTATTATTAATTCTACTACTTTTATTACTACTACAACTGCTACTACTAACAACTATTACTATTATTAATTCTATCATTACTTATATTACTACTACTACGACTGCTACTACTGCTACTGCTCCTACTACCACTACTACTATACTACTACTCCTACTACTGTAACTATTGCTCCTTCAGCTGCTGCTTCTATTACGGCTGCTGCTACTACTAATACTACCACTACTGCTCCTACTCTTGCTCTTGCTACTACTTCTACTACTACTATTCCTACTATTGCACCAGCTACTACTACTACTTCTGCTGCAACTAATACAACTACTGCTTCTACTATAGCTACTGCTGCTACTACTACCACTAACATTATTACTATTGCAGATGTTACTACTACTACAAGTACTCCAACTCCTACTCCTACACCTGCTCCAACTCCTACTCCAACTGTTACTACTACTACTATTATTACAACTACTACTTCTACCAATACTACTACTCCTACTCCAACTCATGTTGCTACTTCTACTCCTACTTCTTCTACTACTACTACTGCTACTTCAATTACCACCATTTCTATTACTACTACTATGACTACTACTACAACTGCTGCTACAACAATTTCTATGTATATTACTATTACAATCATCGTTGCTACTATTGCTACTATCGCTATTATTGTAACTACGACTATGACTAGTACTTCTACTTCTACTGCTGCTGCTTTAGCGACTACTGCAATTACTACTACTGATGCTACTACTACTACAACAACTAATACTATTGCTTCTACTAATACTGCAACTGCAACTATGACAACTACTGCTACTCCTACTACAACTACATCTACTACTACTTCTTAGGCTACTACTAGTACTATAAGAGCTTCTCTGACAACTACTACCACTATAACTACTAATGCTACTTCAAATACTACCACTACTATGACTACTACTACTCCTCCCCCAACAACTACTGCTGCTACTACTACTACTATTGCAACAACTACAGCAGCTTCTACAACTAGTACAACTATCACTACTACTGCTTCTACTACTACTTCTATGGCTACTACTGCTACTAGTGCTACTACTACTATAGCTTCTGCTACATCTCCTACTACATCTACAGCTACT
Source organism: Trichopus zeylanicus subsp. travancoricus (assembly GCA_005019695.1). Lineage (NCBI taxonomy): Eukaryota > Viridiplantae > Streptophyta > Magnoliopsida > Dioscoreales > Dioscoreaceae > Trichopus > Trichopus zeylanicus. Next base: position 118,079 of record RXID01014887.1, on the reverse strand, counting down.
GCTAATACTATTGCTAGTACTACTACTGCTACTACTACCACTTCAACTACTAATACTGCTGCTACTACTACTAATACCACTACTACTGCAACAACAATAACAACAACAACAACTACTATTGCTACTACTACTCCTACAACAACAACAACAATAACAACAACAACAACTACTACTACTATGACTACTACTACTACAACGTGTTCTACAACGACAACTGCTGCTCCTACTTCCACTAGTGCTACAACTAAGAATCCAGCTTCTATTGCTACTGTTGTCTCTACTACTACTGCTGTAACTGCTACTACTACTTCTTTTGCTGCTGCTACTATTGCTACTGTTGCTACCACTATTACTACTTCTACTACAAATACTACTATCAGAACTACTACCACTACTACTACTACTGCTAATATTGCTACTACTACTACTACTACTTCAATTGCGTCTACTACTACTACTTCTGCTATTACCACTACTGCTGCTGCTACTGCTGCTACTACTACAGATTCTACAACTACTGCTGCTAGTACTACTACTATAACTACTACTAGTTCTCCTCCTCTTACAACTACTACTGCTTCTTCTACTACAACTACTTCTGCAACCTCAGCTTTTGCTACAACTACTATTATTGCCACTATAATGACTACGACTACTACTGCTACAATTGCTGCTACTATTGCTACATACTACTACTATAGCTACTGCAACAACTGCTGCTACTGTTACAACCATTGCTACAATTGCTATTACTACTAAAACTACTTCTACTTGAACAACTATAGCTACTACAGCTACTGCTACAACAACTACTTCTCCTGCCACTGCTACTTTTGCAACTATTGCTACTACTACAGCAACATCAACTACTACTATTAATATATTGCTACAACAAAAACTACTACTATTACTACCATTGCTTCAACTACTACTACTATTACTACCACTATTATTTTTACTACTACTGTTACTATTGCTACTAATACTACTACTTCTACTATTACTACTACTACTACTATAACAACTAATACTTCCACTACTACGACTGCAACTACTACAATTACTACTGCCACTATTACCACTAAAACTACTACAACTACTCCTGCCACTACTACTACTACGACTGCTACGACTGCCACTACTACCACTACAACTACTACAATTACTCCTGCCACTACTACTACTACGACTGCTACTATTACTACTGCTACTACTAGTATTACACCTACTACAGCTGCTGCTTCTGTTACTACTGCTGCTGCTGCTGCTGCTTCTATACCTACTTGTACTACTATTGCTACTACTATTACTACTGTGACTACTACTACGACAACTAAAATTGCTACTACTACTTCTACTTATACTACTACTACTATTGTTGCTGTTGTTACTCTTGCTACTACAGCTACTACAGCTACTACTAAAAATACGCTTCAACTATGACTACTACCACAGCAACAACTATTGCTAATAATACTACTACTTCTGCTACTACTACTCCTACTGCTGCAACTACTACTACTATTACTGCTGCTACAACTATAGCTACTGCTACTACTACTATAACTACTACTATTGCTACTACTGCTTCTATTACTACTATGATACTACTATTGCTTCTTCTACTACTACTATTGCTGTTGCTGGTACTACTACTATAGCTAACTTTGCAACTACTACTACTGCTACAGCTGTTCCTGCTACTACTGCTATTACCATTGCGACTTCTACTTCTACTACTTCTACTACTACTTCTACTATTGCTTATACAACTGCTACTACTACTAGTGCTACAACTACAACTTCTACTCCTACAACTACAACTTCTACTCCTACAACTACTTCTTTTACTACTGCTGCTGCAACTACTACTGCTACCACAACTGCTGCTACCACTACTACAACTATTAATAGCATGACTATTACTGTTGCTTTTGTTACTACCACTACTACTGTTGCTGCTACAATAACTACAACTACAACTTCTATGGGCACTACTGTTGCGACTACAACTACTACTACTACTATTATTATTACTACTAGTACTACTACTGCTGTTGCTTCTACTGCCACTACTGCTACTACTACTACTATTACTTCTACTACTATTACTACTACTACTAGTACTGCTACTACAACTACTATTACTAGTATAGCTAGTAATACTCATGCTGCTACTACTACTGCTCTCGCTACGAGTATTACTACTACTACTGCTACAACTAGTACTACTACGACTGCTCTTCCAGCTACTGCTACTACCACTACTTCAGCTGCTACTCCTTCTACTACTACTGCTGTTGCTGCTTGTACTACTGATGTCGCTACAACCACTACTACTGCTACTAGTGCTACTGCGGCTACTGCTACAACTACAACTACTTCTGCTATTACTTCTGCTTCAACTACTGCCATTTCAGCTACTACTACTATAACTACTAATACTACTAATTCTGCAACTTCTATGGCTACTACTTATGATACTTCTGCTACTACTACTACTCTAACTACTAATACAACTACAACAATTATTACTATTACTACTACAACTACCACTATGATCACTACCAGTACTGCTAGTACAACTATTGCAACTACAACTATGATAACTACAACTACAACTGCTACTGCTACGACTACTACTACTGCTGCCACTACTGCTACTACAATTACTTCTACTACTACTACTGCAACAGCCACCACCACCATTACTACTACCACTACGACTACTACTACTCCTTCTATTAATACTATTGCTAATCGTACTACTACTTCTACTACGACTACTACGATTACTAGTGCTACTACTGCCACTAATGTTACTGGTACTACTACTACTCCTCCAACTTCTACTGCTGCTAATAATATAGCAGTCACTACTATTTTGCCTTCTATTATTATGGCTACTACTACTATGGCTACTAATACTGGACCTACCAATACTTCTATTGCTACTATTGCATCTGCTACTCCTACTACTACTTCAACTACCGCTACAGCAACTACCGCTACAGCTACCGCCACTACTGCGACTGCTACAACTGCTACAGCTACTTTTCCTACATCTTCCACTACTACTATAGCAACAACTGCCACTACTGCTACATCTACTATAGCTACTACTACTGCTATCACTTCTATTGTTACTACTACTTCTACTACTACTGTTCCTACTGCTTATACTACAATTACTGCTACTACTGCTACTGCTATTGCTACTATTGCTACTATTACTGCTGCTGCTGCTACTACTGCTACTACTACTCCTATTGCTACTACTACTACTACTATTGCTACAAATACTACTACTACTACACTTGATACTGCTACTACAACGAATAAAACTACAGCTACTTCTACTACTACTGCTACGGTTGCTACTCCTCCCTAAACTCCTACTAATCCTACTACTACTAATACTGCTATTAGTAATACTACTCGTACTGCTACTACAACTACTTCTACTATTACTACTACTACTACAACTACCCCTACTGCTACTACCAATGCAACATCCACTACTACTGCTACTGCTACGACTACTGCTATTACAACAACAACTACTACTATAATTACTACTACTACTTCCGCTACTACTACTAGTGCTATTACTAGTAGTTCTACTAGTACTAGTACAACAACTACTACAAATAATACTACTACTACTAGTGCATCTGATACTATTGCTACTACTACTACAACAACAACAACAACAACTACTACTACTACAACTGCTACTACTATTACAGCTACCACTGTTACTTTCAACACTACCACTACTATAACTACTACTACTAATATTGCTACTGCTACTACCACTACTACTACTTCCGCGACTAATGCTACTACTACTGCTACCACCGCTACTACAAGTACAACAACTACTACTATGACAACCACTGCTACAACAACAACTACTACTAATGCGATGACTACTGCTACTTCTTTTACTACTACTACTCCTGCTGCTGCCACTACAATAGCATCTATTACCACTAGTACTACTGCTTCTACTACTACTACCACTGCGACTACTGCTACAACAACTACTACTATTACTACGACTACGGCTACTGCTACTTCTATTACTTCTCCTACTACTACCACTACTATGACAACTACTACGACTTCTACTACTACTGCTGCAACTACAGCGACCACGACTACTACTACTACAACTATTAGTACTCCTACCACTACTACTACATCTACTGCTGCAGCAACGGCTACAGTTACTACTATTGTAACTAATTCTCCTACTACTACCACCACCACTACTCCTACTTCTTCTACTGCTACTTCTCATTCCACTTCAAGTAGTACAACTACTACTGTAGCTACGACTTTTACTGCAACTACTACTACTGCTATTGTTGCTACTATTACTATTAATACTACCACTACAACTACTACTCCTACTACTCCTACTACTGCTAATATTACAACTACTGCAACTTCAACTATAAGTGCTACTGCTACTACGACTACCACTACTACTATTGCAAGTGCTACTCCTACTGCTACTCTTGCTACTCCTAGTACTACTACTAATGCAACTACTACTACTTCTGATACTGCTACTATTGCAACTAATACTGCTACTACATCTGCTATTGATAGTACTGCAATTGTTACTACTACTGCTACAACTACTGCTACTACTACTGCTATTAATATTGCTACTACTAATGCTTCTACTACTGCTACAACTACTATAACTACAACTGCTGCCACAACTCGTGCTAGTACTACTACTACAATAACTACTAGTGCTCGAACTACTACTACTCCTATTACTATTGCTACTGCAAAAACTACTAGGGCTACTACAACAACAACAACTACTACTACTACTTGAACAACTACTGCTTTTGCTGCTGCTGCTGTTGCTACTACTACTACTATTATTACTACTACTATTGTTACTACTACTACTACAACAACAACAACAACTAGGACTACTACAACTACTACTCCTACTACTACTTTTTCTACTACTACTACTACTACATGTACTACTACTACTACTACAACCACAACTACAACAACAACAACTACTACAACTACACCTATAGGTACCATTACTGTGACTACTGCTACTTCTACTATTACTACTCTTATAACTACTACTACAACTATTACTCTGACTCCTACTACTACTACTTCTGCTGCTTCTACTGCTTCTACAACAACTACAACAGCTACTACTACAACTACTGCTACTCCTACTGCTACTAGCACCCCTACTACTAAAATTACTATAGCTACTACTACAACAACTACTATTATTACTACTCTTCCTACTTCCACTACTTCTGCTGTTAGACCAACCAATACTGCAACTACTATTGCTACTCCTACTGCTATTACTGCTGCTAAGCCAACCAATACTGCTACTACTGCTACTACTGCTGCTTCTGCTATCGCTCCAACTACCTTTGTTGCTGCCATTGCCACTAGTACAACTACTGCTACTACTGCTACTATTACTTCTATTACTACTGCTACTACTACTGCAACTACTATAGCTACTACTATTGCTACTACTAATACCACTACTCCTACTACTACTGCTATTACTACTTCTAATGCAACTATGACTGCTGCTACTACTACTACTACAACAACTACTTGGGCTACTATTGCTACTACTACTACACCTACTGCTACTACTATTGCTAATAATACTACTAATGCTACTACTGCTCCTACTGCTACTATTGCTACTTCAACTATTGCCACTATTGCTACTGCTACTACAACTACTATTACAACAAATAGTACTACAACTCCTACTATGACTACTACTACTACTACTAGTACTATTGCTACTGTTGCTGCTACTACTACTTTTGTTACAATTACTACTACTGTTATTTCTACAACAGCTAATACTAGTACTGCCACTACGTCTGCTACTGCTACTACTACTATTGTTACAGCAACTATCGCCACTTCAGCTACTACTACTACTACTACAATAACTACTACTAGGACTATGACTACTACTACTGCTACTACTACTGCTGCTGCTAGTATTGCTTCTTCTATTCCTGCTACAACTACTACTACAGTGAATACTACTACTATTGTTTCTACGACTGCTACAGCTAATGCCACAAGTATTCCTACACTACTACTATAACTACTTCTAGTACTGCGTCTTCTGTTACTGCTATAACTACTACTACAACTAATACTACTACTACTACTACTACTACTACGACTGCTACAGCTAATGCCACATGTATTCCTACTGCTACTATTGCTACTGCAAATACTATTATTGCTGCTACTGCTACTAATGCTTCTGCTGTAACTACTGCTAATAATACTGGTAATACAACAACTAATACTGTTACTACTACTACTGCAACCACTACAACTAGAACTACTTCTGTTGCTACTACTACTAATACTACTGATACTGCTATATGTACTACAACTACTACAACTGCGACTATTACTACTAGTACTACTGCTACTACCATTACTACCACTACAACTACTACAACAACTACTACTACTATGACTACGACCACAGCTACTGCTACTTCTACTACTTCTCCAACTACTACCATTACTGCCACAACTACTACTCCTTCTACTACACTACTAATACTACAAGGACTACTACTGCTACTACTGTAACTATTACTACTCCTACTACTACTGCTACTACAATGACAACTTATACTAATTATACTACTACTGCTACTGTTGCTAATACTACTATGACTACTACTATTGTTACTCTACTATAACTAATCCTACTTCCACTACAATCAGTACTGCGACTACTATTATACTATTACTGATATTACAACTACTACAGCAACTAGTAGTCCAATTACTGCTGCTATTGCGACTATAGATACTGCCACTACTACTAACACTACCACTACTATACAACTATTACTACTTCTTCTCCTGCTACTTTTGGTGCTGCTTTTACTAGTGCAACAACAACAACTACTACTACTGCTAATACCGTGACTACTACTCCTATAACTACTAGTACAACTACTACTACTACCACATTACTACAACTACTACTACGATAACTACTACTACTATTGCTACAGTTGCTACTGCTACTACTACAACCACCACTCGTATTACTACTACTGCTGCTGCTACTGCTACAGCTACAACTACTATTGTTGTTGCTACGACTACTCTTGCGACCACTACTTTTCCTGCAACTATTGCAAGTGCTGCTACTATTACAGCAACTACTACTACTACTACTGGTACAACTACTGCTACTGCAACAACAACAACTGTTGCTTCTACAATTACTGCTATTATGACTGCCACAACTACTACTGTTGCTGCTATTATTGCTACTTCTAATGCAACTATTATTGCTTTTGCTTCTGCTACAACTACTAGTGCAATTACCAATACTAATACTACTAATACCACTGCTACTACTGCTGCTACTACTACAGCAACTGCTACTACTATAGCTAAAACTAATTATATTGCTACTATGACTGCTACTACCACTATTATTACTACAACTGCGACTATTGCTATTGTAACTACTGCCACTACTGCTATTGCTGCTACTACTACTATTACAACTACTACTGCAAGTACTAGTACTACTACTACTATTACTACTACTACTTTGCTGCTGCTAGTCCTCCTATTGTTATTACAACTGCTACAGCTACCACTAGTCCAATTATTACTGCTATTACTATTACAAATATTGGTACTACTACTACCACTATAACTACTGCTACTATTACTGCTACTACTACTGCAGCTGCTAGTACTTCTACTTCTTTTGCTACTGCTCCTACTATTTCTGCTGCTACTATTACTCATGCTGCTACTACTACTACTGCAACCACTACGACTAATATCATTATGACTACTACTACTACTACTATTATTGCAACGATGACTACTCTTACCGTCACCACTACTATTATTAGTGCTTCTACTTCTACTGCTACTAGTAGTGATACTTCTATTACAGGAACTACCATTGGTACTACTACTACTGGTACAACTACTGCTACTCCTACAACAACAACTACTACAACTGCTACAACTACTGCTATTGCAACTACTATAACTGCCACTACACTACTACAACTACTACTACGATAACAACTACTATAGCAGCTACAACTGTTACTACTACTACAACTACCACTCCTACTACTATTGCAAAAACTACTACCACAACTACTACTATAACTGCAACTACAACTACTGTTACCACTAGTACTACTACCAATCGTCCTTCTACTTCAACAACTACACATATTGCAACTACAACTGCTACTACTATAGCTAATTCTGCTTCTACTGCAACAATGACTGCTACTGCCACAACTACTACTACTCCAATTGCTACTATCGCTACAGCAACAATTGTCACTACTACCACTATGATTACTATTACCAATGCTACTACTGCTGCTACTACTAATGCAACTATTGTTACCACTACTGCTACTACTGCTGCTGCTGCTGCTACCACTACTACTACAACTACTACCACTACTAGGACTACTACAACTACTACACCTACTCCTATTACTACTCCTACTCCTCCTCCTCCTCCTCCTGCTACTACTACCACCACCACTACTACTACTACATCTAGTACTACTACTACTAATTTTTCTTCTTCTACTACTACTACTGCTACTAGCACTACTACAATAACTACTACTACTATTACAACAACTGCTATTGATAATACGACTACCACTACTACTACTACTAGTACTACTACTATAATATTACTTTTGCTGCTACTACTGCTGCTGCTACTCGTACTACTACTATTACTACTTCTACTACTGCTACTACTACTACTTCAACTACTACTACTACTACAACGACTACTCATAATACTACTACTGCAACTACTAAAACTATTAATACTACTACCACTACAACAATAACAACTACTATTACTACTACTACCCAAACAACTACTATAGCTACTCCTACTACTACTTCAACTACAAATACTACAACAACTACTACTACTACCACTACTAAAGCTACAACAACAACTACTACTCCAACTACAAGTACTGCCATTACTGCTCCTACTACTACTGCCACCACCACTGCTACTATTACTATTGTCCCTACACCAACTCATACTCCTACTATTCCTACTATAACTTCTACTAATACTACTACTACAACTACTACTACACCTACTACTACCCCTATTCCCAGTACTAATACTACTACTACTATTACAATTGCAACTACAACTACTGCTGCTACTCCTGCTACTGTTTCGAGTACTACTTCTACTACTACTCCTCCTGCTACTAGTACCACTATGAGTTCTACAACTACTACTACTACTACAACTACTACTACTACCACTCCGGCTACTACAACTATTATTCCTACTACAACTTCTGCCAATGGTACTACTACAACTACTACTACACTATCTACTTTAGCTACTACTACTACTACAAGTACTACTTCCACCACTACAAGTACTATTACTACTATTATAGCTAAAACTACTTTTTCAAAGACATATATTACTGCTACTTCAATTCCTTTTACTAATATTACTACTACAACTAAGGATACTACTACTATAATTTCAACAACAACTACTGCTCCTCCTCCTACTACTACTACTATGACTACTACTTCTAATTTCAATACTATTACTCCCGCTATTACAACTACTATGACTACTACTGCTAAAAAAATAACTACTAATACAATTACGACAACTGCAACTACTACTACACTACTACTACTTCTACAACTACAACAACAACAACTACTACCTTAACTATTACAACTACTGCTACTCCAACTACACTACTACTAAAACAACAACAACTACTACTTCTAGTTCAACTATGACTCCTACTATTGCTACTACTAGTACTACTACTTCTACTACAATAACAACTACTACTACAGCAACCACTACTACTACTGCTGCTGCTCCTCCTACTACAACAGTTACTACTACTACTACTTTGGCTACTGCAACTACTAGTATTGGTACTACTACTACCACTACAACAACTACAACAACAACTACTACTATTCCTATTGCTACTACTACAACTCCTCTACTACTACAACTTCTACAGCTACTGGTACTACTACTACTGCGACTGCTACTACTATTGCTATTACTACTACTACTACTACTATTACTACTACTACTACTATAACCTCTATTACTACTAATACTGCTACTCCTACAACAATTACTAAAAATTCTCCAACTACAACTACTAATATTGCAACTACTACTACTCCAACTACTACTCTACTACTTCTACTGCCACTACTACTAATTCAACTGTTACTACTTCTACTATTACCACCGGCACCACCACCACCACCACTACTACAACTACAATTAAAACTATTATAATATCTTCATCTACTACTACTATTACTGTTACTCCTACTACAACTATTACTATCACTAATACCACTACTACGGCTACTACTAGAACTTCTAGTACTACTGCTACTATTGCTCCTACAACTCCTCCAACTACTACTACTGCTACCACTACTCCTACTACAACTACTACTAATGCCACTACCTCTCCTACTACTAGTAGTACGGCAACTACAATTACTACAAATTCTCCTACTGCTACTGCTATGATGACTACTACTACTTCTACTATTATTTTTACTATTACTACTGCTACCATTGCTGCTACTACAACTATTACTACAACTACTGCCACTCTCACTATTTTCGCTACAAATACTTCTACTATGACAATAACTGCTACTACTACTACTTCAACTGCTATTACTACAACTACTACCACTACTTGCACTACTACTACTACTACTACTATTGCTACTAGTACTACTACTACTACTTCTACAATTGCTTTTATAGCTACAACGAGTACCACTACTACTACTTCTACTGGTATTACTACTACTACTACTACTCGTACTGCTACATCTGCTATTGCTACTACTACTGCTTCTAATATTGCTACTTCTTTTCATACTTCTATTTCTACTCCTACAACTTCTATTACTACTACTATTATGTCTTCTGCTACTATTACTACTGCTACTACTACTGCTGCTACTAATATTATTGCTACTACTACTATTCTGAATAATTCTGCTACTATCACGTCTACAACAACAACAACAATAATATTACTACTACTACTAGTACAACAGTTGCAGCTGCTATTGTTGCTACAAGAACTACTACTATGACTTCTACTGTTACAACAACTACTATTGCTACTAGTATTGCTACTAGTACTGCTACTTCTACAACTACTACTCGTGCTGTTACTATTACTGCTTGAACAACTATCACTATTACTGTTACTACTGCTGCTGCTGCTACTAGTACTATAACAACAACAACTACTACTAGTACTACTACAGTTACTACAACAACTACTACTAATACTGCTACTGTGGCTACTATTACTACTACTAGTAGTACTACTATTGATGGTGCTACTTCTACTACTCCCATTACTAGAACTAATACAACGGCTACTCCGCTACTGCTGCAATGATAACTTCTACCACCGCTACTACTGCTCCTACTACTACTGCTACTACAACTACAACTACCACGACTACAGCTATTGCTGCAACTTCTGCTACTACTACTGCAACTATTGCTATTACTACTACTACGACCACTATTGCTGCTACTTTCGGTAGTAGTACTACTACTACTTTTGCTATTGCTTCAACTACTACTATTACGACTATTTCTACTGCTACTGTAGCTACTACAACTACCACTGCTACTCTAATAGCTACTGCTACTACTACAACTACTAGTAATCCTGCTACTACCACTGCTACTTCTACTCTATTGTCACTACTACTACTACTACTACAACTACTGCAACACATACTACTTATCCTACTACTACAGCTACTTCTACTACTTCTTCTACTAGTACTGCTGCTATTGCTACTACTACTACTACAACAACAACTATAGCTACAACTGTTGCAGCTGCTACTACAAAACCTGTTGTTTCTACTATTGGAAATACTACTACTACAGCAATGAATTCTCCCGCAACTACAACTTCTGCTGCTACTACTACTACTACTACTAATACTACTAATACTACTACTGCAGCAGCAACTACTGCTACTACTGCAGCAGCAACTACTGCTACTACTGCTCCTATGACTGCTACTACAGTTGTTGCTGCTACTCATACTACTACTACCACTACTACTGCTACTGCTACTACTACTATCACCACAACTACTACCACTATTACTACTATCAGCACTACAACTATTATGACTACTACTACTACTGCAACTACATCAACACCTGCCACTATGACTACTATAACTACAACTACTAGTACTACTACTAATACTATTGCTACACTACGGCTACAACAACCACTACTAGAATTACTACTGCTACAATAACTGCGGCTATTAGTACAACAAATAATACAACTACTCCTACTACCACTACTAGTACTCCTACTGCAAATATTACTACTCCTACTACAACTATTACAACTACTAATACTATTACTCCTATGACTAACGCTACTACTACTACTGATACTACTCTACTACTTCTACTACCACTACTACTATTTGTCAAACTACGACTACTAATACTACTGCTACTACTACTCCTACTACTCCTACTACTACTCCTACTACTACTCTACTACTTCTCCTACCACTACTAATAATTCCAGTGTTACTACTTCTCCTACTACCATAGTAGCTGTTACTACTTTGAGTACTACTACGAATACTACTATTCCAACTACTGTTGCTACTTCAGCTACTTCTACTATTGCTACTACTTTTGCTACTACTACTATCACAACAACAACAACTACTACTACTCCAGCTACTACTATGACTATTACAACTTCTACTACTGCTCCTACAGCCGCAGCGGCAATTATTAGTACTACAATGGCAACTACTACTAGTACTGCGAATACTACAACAATAATAACTGCTGCTACAACTACCGCTACTGCTACTGCTACTACTACTACTATTATGACTGCAACCAATACTACTACTACTACTATTACTACGACAACCAATACTACTACTACTACTACTTCTTCTTCTACTACTACAACAACAACTACTACCACGATGGCTGCTACTACTGTTACTCCCGCTACTAGTACTACTACGATTACTACTACAACATCTACGACTACAACTGGTAATACTATAACAACTACCACTGCTGCTACTACTAGTGCTACAACTACTTCAACTACCACTGCTACTGCTACTTCAACTACTAATGCAACTGTCACAATTACTTTACTACTATTGCAATTACTACTAGTACTACTACTGCTACAACTACTACTACCCCTATTTCTACTAGTACTACTACTATTGCTATTGCTATAACTAATAGTGCAACTTCTGCTATTAATACTACTCCTACTATTGCTACTATTATTGCTAGTGATACCACTGCTACTGCTACTACTACAACAACTGCTGTTACTATAGCTACAGCTACTAATGCAACTGCTAAAGCTACTGCTACTACAACTTCTTTGGCTACTATTGCTACAACTACAATTGCAGCTACTAGTGCTAATTCTACTACTAATACAACTACTACTACACTACTACTGCTACGACTACTCCTACTACTTCTACTATTACTACTACTGCTATTATTGCTGCTACTACTAGTCCTACAACTACACTTACAAGAACTACAACTACGACTACTCGCACTACTACGACAACTACCACTATTACTACTGCTGCTGTTACTCCTAGTGCTCCCCTACTATATCTACCATTGCAGTTGCTACAACTACAACTACAACAACAACAACTACTACTACTCCTACTGCCACTATTGCTACTACTACTACTGCAACTACTACTATTCCTACCGCTACTACTACTACTGCTGCCACGACTATAACTACTACTATTCGTAGTACTACTACTACTGCTACTAGTACTCCTGCTACTTCTACTACAACAAAAACTACTACTACTCCTACTACTCCTACAACTGCTACTTCTCCTAGTACTATGACAACTACCACTACAACTACTGTTGCTACTCCTACAACCACAACTACTTCTACTGCTACTACTATTTTCAGTATTGTTACTAATACTACCACTAATACTACTTGTACAACTACTGCTACTTCTACTATTACTGCTGCAACTACTACTTCTATTGCTACTATTGCTATAGCTACTATAACTATAGAAACTACTGCTACTACTGCTACTGTTGCTACTACTTCTACTACTACTATACTACTACTACTACTATTGTTGCAACTACTGATATTACTACTATTACTACTTCCATTCCAACTACAAATCATACTGCTACAACTACTCCTCCTAATACTCTTTCTACTACTATTGCTGATACTACTACTTCCACTACGACTATTAATTCCACTACTACTACTACTGCAACTCTGCTACAACTACTACAATAACTACTACTGCAACATACTCCTAATACAACAACCACTACTATTGCTAGTACTACTGCCACTATTACTACAACTTCTATCACTAAGGCTACTTTTACTACTACTACTACTATTACTACTACTACAGCTATGACTATTGCTACTGCTAGCACTTCTACTATTGCTACTGATAGTGCTACTACTATAGCAACTACTGCTGGTACTACTGCTACTACACCAACTACTATTACGGCTACAAGTACAACTAATACTACAACTACTGCTACAAATGCGACTGCTACTGCTGCTGCTGCTGCTACTACTACTCTTACTGCTACTGCTACTACTACAACTACAACTACCTACTGCTACAACTACTACCACTGCTGCTACTACTATTACAGCTACTATAACCATTAATGCTACAATGACTACTACTACAGCCACCATTACTGCTACTACTAATACTTCTAGAACTACTGCTACAGCTAATAGTGCTACTACACCACTAGTGATACCACTACTACTGTCGGCACTACTACAGATACTACTACTTCTGCTACTCCCCCTACTACTACCTATACTGCTACTATTGTTGCTACTACTCCTATTACTACTACTACTACTACTACTACTAAGGCTATTACTACTACTACTACTACTACTAGTGGTTACTAATACTACTTTAACTACAACTAGTAGTACTGCTACAACTATTTCCACACTACTACTACTATACCTCTGACTACTGCTGCTGCTATTACTACCACTACTACTATTCCTCCTACTAGTACTGCTATTACTACTACTGTTGCTCCCATACCTTCTATGAAAATTGCAACAACTACTATTATTATTGTGACTATTACTACTACCAAACAACTGCTACTACTACTGCTCCTACAACGACTACTACTGCTACTACTACTACTACTGCGACTAATAGTGCAACTACTACTACTGCTGCTGCTACTACGACTACTACTATGACTACTACAATAACTACTACTACGACCACTACTACTATTATGTTACTACTGCTACTACTATTACTACAACTATTGCTACTACCGCTACACCTACTACTGCTCCTACTACTACTACCACTGCTGCTGCTACTACTCCTACTCCTCCAACTACTGTTGCTACTACTACTCCTCCTACTACTGCGATTGCTACCACTACTGCTACTGCAACAACTACTCCTACAATAACTACTACTACAATTGTTGTTGCTACTACTACTCTTACTGCAACTACTACTACCACTGCAACAACTACTATGACTACTATTGCTACTCCTACAAAAACTACTATTACTAGTACAACAACAACAACAACAACAACAACAACAAGTACTACTGCTGGTACAGCGGTAACAATGACAACTGCTACTACTACTACTACTTTGCAACTACTACTACCCCCATTAATAGTGCTACACCAACTACTACTACCCCCATTAATAGTGCTACACCAACTACTACTACCCCTACTACTACATCAACTACTACACCTATGACTGCTACTAATACTACTACTCCTAGCCCCACTACTCTTAATACTAATACTACGAGTAATATTACTAGTACAATTGCTACTATAACTATTACTACTACCACAACAATAATAACAACTAATACTACTACTACTACAGCTTCTCCTACAACTACTAATAATACTACGACTACTAAAACAACTACTACTAATTCTATTACTAGTACAACGGCTAGCACTACTATATCTACTACTGCCACTACCGCTACAAAAACTACTACTAGTATAACTGCCACTACCACTACTCCTCCTATTGTTTCTACTACTGCTACTAATACTACTTCTACGGCAACTCCTAATGCTACTCCTACTCCTACTCCAACTCTAACTATTTACACCTACTAGTACTAGTACTACTACCATAAGAACTACAACTCTTACGACTACTACTGCTGCTACTACTAATCCTGCTGCAACTACTACTACCACAACGCCTATAATTACTACTCCTACTACAACTCCTCCTCATCCAACTACTACTATTACTATAATTGCTACTATGACAAGTACACCTCCTCTTGCTCATCCTGCTACTATAACTACACCTACTCCTACTACAACTCATACTCCTACTTCTACTACTACTACTACAACAACAATTCCAACTCCTTCTATTGCTACTAAACACCTATTACTACTCCTATACCTACAACTCTGACTACTACTCCTCCTCCTCCTACTACTACTCCGACTCATCCTACTACTATTACTCCTACTACTACTACTCCTACTACCACTACTTCTACTACTCCTACTACTAGTCCTACCCCTACTCCTCCTACTACTACTACTACCTATACTATTATTACTACTACTACACGTATTCCTCCTCCTACTTCTACCACTACTACAATAACTACTACAACTATTATTACTACTACTGCTACTACTACAACTACTGCTACAACAACTCCTACTACTCCCACTATTTTTGCTATTGCTACTACTGCTATTCAATATCTGCTACTATAGATACTACTACTACTACTATTACTACTAGTACTACTTCGAATGCCTCTACTACTTCTACTACTTTTACTATTACTATTTCTACTACTGCTACTACTGCTTCAATACTACTGCTGCTGCTGCTACTACTACTGTACTATTACTACACTACTCCTGCTACTACTACAACAACAACAACAATAACTACAACTACTACTACTACTGCTACTACTCCTACTTCAGTTACTACATCAACTACTATGACTAGTGCTAATACCAATAGTACAAGTACAAATACGATTGCTAATTTTACAACTACTACTATGACTACAAATACTACTACTACTATTACTACTCCTATTGCTAATACTATTCCTACTACAGTTACTAATACTATTGCTGTTGCTACTTCTGCTACTACTACTGCTACTACGACTACTGCTAATACTACAACTACTACTACAACTACTACTACTGCTACTACATCTACAACAACGACTACTCCTACTCCTAATTTTAGAACAACAATAGCTACTACTACTCCTATGACTTTTGCAATGCTACCACTACAATTACAACTACTAGTTCTACTGCTACTACTAAGACTACTACAAATACTGCTCCTACTATTACTACTCCTACTGCCAATACTACTACAACTATTACTATTGCTATTACTACTGCAACTATTTCGACTACTACTACTGCTACTGCTAATACTACTAGTTTCACTACTCATACTCCTACAGCTACTCCTACTACTATTGCAATTACTACTACGACTTCTACTACTTCAGCTACTCCTATTACTACTACCACAACTAATCCAACTACTACTACAACTACTGCTATTACTACTACTGCTACTATTACTACTACCACTACTCCCATTACTTCTTCTTCTTCTTCTTCCTCTTCTTCTACTACTACTACTACGACAATAGCTACTATTATTACAACTACTACTCCTTCTACTACTACTTCTGCTACTACCACTACATCAAAACTATCATTACTACTACTACAACTAGTACTGCTATTGCTTCTACTACTGTGACTACTGCTACTACAACTACTCGTACTACTTATACTCCAGCTACTCCTACTCCAACTACTACAACAACTACTACATTACTTCTAACTCCTAACACCCTTACTTCTACTACTACTACTACAACTACAACAACAACAACAACAACAACTACCACTACTATTACTACTACTACAACAACAATGACAACTACCACGACTAATACTCTTGCAACTACTACTACTCCAACTACTATTACTAGTACTACTACTACTGCCACCACTTCTACTACAACTACTACAACCAATAATTACACTATTTTGCTACTACTACAGCTACTACTACTTCTTCCACTGCTACTGCTAATACTACATCTACAACTACCACTACTCAGACTCCTACTACTACAACAACTACTACTACTACCAATCCTACTACAATTCCTACTCCTATTCCTCTTACTACAATAACTACTATTGCTACATCTTGTATTGCTACCACTACTACTATTGTTATTGCTACTAATACTACAACAACAACTACTATTGTTGCTATTACTGGTTGTACTATTACAACAATGACTACTACTACAACAACTACTACTACTATTGCTACTACATCCACAACTGCTACTACCACTACAACTACTACTAGAACTACTACTATTGCTTCTACTACGTCTACTACTACAATTACTACTTCTGCAACTGCTACTACTACTACAATACTACTACTACTACTACTACTGCTGCTGCTACTACTCCTACTCCTACTAGACTGCTACTACTACCTATCTACTACACCTGCTGTTGCTGCTACTGTACTACTACTACTACAACAACAACAACTACTACTACTTTGGCTACTACATCTACTACTACACAAGTACAAATACTACTACTAGTAGTACAAATAATACTACCACTACTTCCACAATGACAACCACTATTGCTACTACTACTAACAACAACTACTACAACTACTATAATTACAACAACAACTACTACTATTTCTACTACTACTTCTACTCCGACATCTACAAATACTAGTACTCCAACTCAAACTCCTGCTAATACAACTTCTACTACTACTACTCCTATGAGTACTACTGCTACCACTACAATTAAAACTACTAATAGTGCAACAACAACAACTGCTGCTGCTACTATTACTACGACTACTCCTCCTACAACAACTACTACTCCTACTACTATAACTACTACAACTGCAACTTCTTTCACTACTACTGCTACTTTACTAATGCTACAACTACTACTACTATGACTACTACTACTCCTACTAAAACCACTACAACAACAACATCTACTACTATTACTACTACAAGTACTACTAATACTACAACAACTACTACTACTAATACTAGTGTTGGTACTCCTAGTGCTACTACTTCTTAGACTACCATTACAATTACACTACTACTTTTTCTACTTCAACTACTAATACTACTACTTCTACTATTGCAACAACTGCTACTACTAGTACGACTACAACTCCATCTTTGACTATTACAACTTCTACCACTACTACTACTCCTATGACTACTCATCTACTACCAGTACAATTACAACAAGTACGACTATGAATACTTCTACTACGATTACTACTCCGACTGCTAATACGACTCCTACTACTATTACTACTACTACTACTACTGCTACTTCTTTCACTAGTACTACCACTATTACTACAACTACTACTGCTCGTACTATAATTATTGCTACTACAAAAACTACTACTACTAGTGCTGCTACTCGTACTGCTACTACTTCCCCTACTACTATTACAACTTCTATTACAACTTCTACTACTTCAACTTCTATTACTCCTACTTATACTACTACTTCTATTACTACAGCTACCCCACTACTAATACAACTACTACTACTCTAACTACTACTACTATAACTACTCCTACTCCTACTCCTACTACCATAACTACTATGACTACTGCTACTACTTCTTCTACTACTACTATTACAATTACAACTACAACTACTACTACGGCTACTGCTACTACTACTAGTACTACGTATACTAGTGATACTCCAACTCCTACTCCTACTCCAACTACTACAATAACTTCTACTGCCACTACTACTATTACTACTGACTTCTAATACTTCTACTTCTTCTAATACAACTAAAATTATTACACTACAACTACTACTGCTACTACAACAACAACAACAACTTCTCGTGTAGCTACAACTCCTAATTCTATTACTAGTAGCGCTACTACTGCTACCACTTTTGCTATAACTACTACTACTAATATTACTATTACTAGTACTATCAGTCCAACTGCTACAACTATTACCACTACTGCAGCAACTACTACTATGACGATTACTACAACTGCTACTATTACTTCTATTACTACCACTCCTACTCCTAACACTTCTACTACTCCTACTACAATTGCAATTACCACCACCACCACCACTACTACTACAGATACTACTATTGCTGCTACTACTGCAACCACTACTACTGCAACTACTACTAATACAACTATTAGTACTACTGCTGCTTCTCTTACTACTACTACTTCTGTTACTACTAGACCTACACAACTTTTACCCATTCTGTTTCTACTACTACTATATTGCTACTACTACTACTACTGCTACTACTGTTATTATTAATCATAATACTACTACTACTACTATTACAACTACAATGACTATTACTACTATTACTATTCCAACTACTACTACTACTCCTAACACTCCTACTACTCCTACTACTAGTAATACTACTACTCCTCCTAACACTCCTACTACTACTAATACTAATACTAACACTACTACAATAGCTATTACTACCACTACAACTACAAGTACTGCAAATATTACTACTGCTACTACTACTACAGCTAGTACTACTATTGCTATTCTTACTACTACTACTGCTGCTACTACTATTACTGCTACTACTACTACTACTACAACAACAACTACTGTTGCTGCTACTATAGCTAGTCTACACTACTACTAGTAGTACTATGACTGCTACTACTAATATTGCTACTCTACTATTGTTGCCGCTATAGCTGCTACTAATGTTGCTATAACTACTACAACTGCTACTACAACTACTATTACTACCAATACTACTACATATACAACAACTACTACTCCTCTAACTACTACTATAGCTGCGACTACTACTACTACTATTGCCACTACTGCAACTAGTACTACTACTACTGCTAAGACTGGAACTACAATTGCTACTATTACTACTTTCGCAACTACTGCTACTACTACAATCATTACTATTGCTATAATAACTACTGCTACAAATCTTCCAGCAACTACTACTAATGCTACTGTTACTACTACTGCTACAACTAGTGCAACTACTTCTACTTTTGCTACTATTACTACAACAATTGCTATTGCTGCTGCTAATACTACTACTACTACCCTACTATAGCTACTGCTACTGTTACTACTAGTACTATTACTACAACTGCTACTACTATTACTCCTGCAACTACTACTTTTGCAACATCTACTACAACTACTTCTACTGCAACAGCTACTCTTATTACTCCTGCTATTACTATTATTTCTACTACTACTATAACTACAAATCCTACAATAGCTATAACTACTACTACTGCTTCTCCTACTACTACTCCTCTTATTGCTCCGATAGCTACTACTACTACTTCTACTATTGCTATTGCTACAACTAATACTACTACTTCCACTATTAACACAGCTACTACTACTGCTACAATTGCTACTGCTATAACCATTTTTACTACTACTACAACTGCTACCATTACTGCTACTACTACAACCACTATGACTAATTCTACTGTTACTACTACCACGACTATTATTGCTACTACTACCACAACTACTACTGCAACTATTAGTGCTAATAATCCTACTGATACTACTATTAGTACACTACAACTACTACAGCGACTCCTTCTACTGTGACTATTATTACTTCTGCTACTACTACTACTACTAGTCCTACTACTTCACTTACAATAACTACTAGTACAACTACTCATGCTACTACAATAACAACTACCATTACTATTACTGCTACTCCTCCTACTGCTACTCCTACTATTACTACTATTGCTGTTGTTGCTTCTACAACTGCTACTACTATTGTTACTATTACTGCTGCTGCTACTGCAACTTCTACTACTACAACTATTGCTGTAACTTCTACTACTACTGCTTCTACTACTACTTCTGTTGTTATTACTACAACTATTGCTACTACCACTATAACTGCTTCTACTACAACTACTAATACTATTTCCACTACTGCGACACTACTACTATTGCTGCTACTCCTAATGTTGCAACTACTGCCACTACTACAACTACCACTAATACAATTACTGGTTCTACTACTCCTACTATAACTACACATACTACTACTACTACTACGACTTCTCTTACCATTGCTACAGCAATAACAACAACAACTACTGCTGCAGCTAAAATTCCTATAGCTACTCCTACTACTATAGCTACTATTACTGTGACTACTACCGTAGATACTCCTTGTACTACTACTACTGCTACCACTACCAATACTACAACTACTATCGCTACTACCACTACTGCTGCTACTACTACTGCTATTGCTACTACTACTGCTACAAATACTGCTACTACTACTAGGAATACTCTGACTTCTATGGCTACAACAACTACAACGACAACTACCACTACTCCTAATACTTCTTCTACAACTACTGCTACTACTACTCTGGCTACTCAGCCTACTACTACTGCTACTACTGCTACTCGTACAACTCCTCCTACTACTTATCCTACAACTGCTACTTCTCCTAATACTACGACAACTACCACTACTACTATTGTTGCTACTCCTACTGCCACAACTACTACTGCTGCAACTACTATCTCCATTGCTGCTACTACTATTACTACTACTGTTACTACTACAACTACTGCTACTTGTACTATTACTGGTACAACTACTACTGCTGCTACTACTACTACAACAACAACTACTGCTACTCCTACTATTTATGCTACTACTACTCCTACTACTACTATACTACTACAACTACCACTCTTATTACAACTATTGCTACTACTGATATTACTCCCTCCATACCTACTACTAGTCATATTGTTGTAGCTACTACTAATCCTAATACTCTTCCTACAACTACTGCAAATAGTACTGCTTCTACTATGACTATTACTACCCCTACTACTACAGCAACAACTACTGCTACAACTACTACTATAACTACTGCTACAACAACTATTGCTATAACTACTACCGCAACAACTACTCCTAATAACAACTGCTACTACTACTACTACTGTGACTATTACTAGAACTTCTGCCATGACGGCTACTGTTACTAATACTACTACTACTAATACTCTCACTCCTACTGCAACTACTACTACCACAACAACAACAACTACTACTACAGCAACAACAACTACTACTACAGCTACTACTACAACTACTGCTACCACTAATGCTGCTGATGCTACAACTATCACAACTACTGCTGCTTCCACTACTACTACTCCTCTTACTACTTAAGCTAAGACTACTACTCCTACTAATACCATTACTACCGCTATTCCTATTGTAGGTACTAATACTACTGCTACTCCAACAATAACAATAACTACTACTACTATTGCTACAACCACTCTGATTACAACTAGTATGATAACTACTACAACAACAACAATAACTACTACTACTACTACTCCGACTACAACAACTACTACCACTACTACTACTACTACAATGAATGCTGCGATTGCTACTACTACTGCTGCTGCTACTAATAGTACCCCAACCACTACTGCTGCTACTACTGCTACTCCTGCTACTGCTACTACTTCTACTACTACTAGTAGTGCTGCTGTTGCTCCTACTACTACTATGGCTACTACTCTTACTACTACTACTAACTACTCCTACTGCCACTAGTACTACTACCACCACAATAACTACTGCCAGTACTACTACTATTGCTACTACTAGTACAACTACTATTTTCGCTAGTATTACTACAACAATTACTATTGCTGCTACTGCTACAACTAATATTACTCCTACAATTACAACAACTACTACAATTGCTACTATTACTTACTACAACTACTACTTCTACTATTGCAACTATGACTACTCCTACTACTACGACTATTGCTATGGCTATGACTGCTCCTCGTACTACTACTACTACTACCACAATAACAACTATTTCTTTTACTACTACTTACTACAACTGCTGCTACTATTACTTCAACAATAAATACTATTGCTACTACTACTACTATTACAGGTACTACTACTCCTCCTCCTACTGCTACTACTATGACAATAACTGCTATAACTACTACTAGTTCTGCTACAACCAATACCACTACTACTACTACAACCACTCGACAAATGACTACTCCAAATACTACTACTACAACTAAAACTACGACTACTATTACTACTGCTACTACTACTATTACTACTACCACTACTACTATTGCTATTAATGCCGCTACTACACCTATTACTGCTAGCACAACTACAACTACCACAACTCCTTCTACTACTATGACTACTAATACTACTATGAAAACTCCTACTACAACAAATACTACTACCACAACCACTGTTGATGTAGTTACTACTACTACTACTATCGCTATTGCTGCTACTACTACTACTATCTCTACTATTGTTGCAACTACTACTACTGGTATTGCTGCTACTACTACTATTACTACCGCTTCTACTATTACTGCTGCTGCTGCTAATACTATTGCTTCCGCAACTGCTCCTACTACGGTTGCGGCTACAACTACCATTAATACTACTATTATTACTACTCCTACTACTGCAACAACTACTACTACTGTGACAACTACTGCTAGTACTACTATTGTTGCTGTTGCTAGTAATCCTACTACTATTGCTACTACTACTACTCCTACTCTAACTACCATTGTTGCTGCTGCTATTACTCCTACTACGACAACAACTATTACTACTGGTACGATTACATACTACTACTATTGTTGCTACTACTGCTACTACTCCTACTACTAACACTGCTACTACTATTGGTACTACTACTACTCTTGCTACTATTTTTGCTTCTACTACTACTGCTACTTACTACTACCTTTATTGCTAATACTACAACAAACACAACAACAACAACTACTACTACTACAACTACATATTGCTACTAATACTACTACTACTACTCTACTACAAGTACTATTACTACTACTACTACTTATTAAAACTACTTCTACTATGACTTCTACTGCTACAACTCCACAAACTACTAGTAGTACTACTCCTAATACAACTAGTACTACTACTACTATTACTACTACAACTATTATTACCACAACTACCGCTACTACTACTACTACGATAGCTAGTACTCCTACTATTTTTGCTATTACTACTTCTATTGCTACTACTATTACTTCTACTACTACAACTACTATTATTATTGCTACTATTATGTTCTACTACTACTACCAATACTACTGCTTGCGACAACTCCAACTAATAGTACTACTACGACAACTACTACTACTTCTACTAGTACTTATTACTACAACTACTTATTATTACTACTACTACTACTGCCACTACTCCACCTACTACAATTACGGCTACTTCTATAGCTATTACTACTGATATTGCAGCTACTATTACTGCTACTACAACTATTACTACAATTACTACTCCTCCTTCTACTACTACAAGTGCCACAACAATTACTACTACAACTACAATAACAACTACTACAACAATACTAGAGCTATTGCTACTGCTACTTCTACAACAACTACTACTGCTACTACTTCTACTATGACTACAACAACTATATTACTAAAGTTACTACTACTGCAACTACTACCACTGCTACTAATACTACAACTACTACTACTACTTTCACTCTGAATGCTACTATTACTAGCACTGCTATCACTACTACTACTGCTGCTACCACCATAATTACTACTACTACTCTGACTACTACATCATCCACTACTACTACTACAACTAATGCTACAAGAACTACTACTGCAACTGTTATTGTCGCGACTACTAATATTGCTACTACTAATACAACAACTACTACTAATATACTGCTACTACTACTTCTATTGCTGCAACTACATCAACTACTACTGCTACTACTACTACTCCTACTGCTGATGCTACTACTACTATTACTAATACTACTCCAATTACAACAACTACTACTACCACCACCACTACTACCTCTACTATAACAACTACTACGAGTACTACAACTACACTTACTACTAGTATAATTGCTACCACTACTACCCATACAACTACTCATACTACTACAATTAATACTATCACAACTACTACTATGCCTACAATCACTACAACTTCTAGTACTACTACTACTACGCATAATACCACTCCTCCTACTCCTGCTATAACTACCACTACTATGCTACTCTGACTACTACTACTACTACAATTACAACACCTACTAATACTGCTATAATTACTACTGCTGCAACTAATAATACTACTATTATTACAGCTTTAGTTATTACTAGTACTACTGCTACTACTACTACAATGACTGCAACCACAACAAAAACTCCTACTACTACTGCTATTGTTGTTGTTGTTGTTGCTGCTACTAATAGTAGCAATAGTCGAAGTAGTAGTAGTAGTATTAATAGTAGTAGTAGTAGTAATAGTAGTTGCCTTAGTAGCAGCAGAAGTAGCAACAAAATTAGTTATAGTAGTAGTAGTAGAATTCATAGTTGCAGAAGTGGAAATAGTAGTAGCAAAAGTAGTAGCAAAACTAGTTGTAGTAGTTATAGTAGCAATAGCAATTGGAGTAATAGTAGTAGTAGTAGTAGCTGCAACTGCTACAACTATTACTACTAGTGTTGCCATTGGTAGCAACAGTAGTAATAGAAGCATTAGTAGTAGCAATGGTAGTAGTATTACTAGTAGTAGCAAAAGTAGCAGTAGTAGTCGTAGTAGTAGTTATTGTAGTAGTAATCATAGTAGCAACAGTAGTAGCAGCAACGTTAACAGTACTACTACTACTATAGCTATTCCTATTACTCCTGTTCCAGCTCCTGCTACTATTACTATTACTACAATTACTACAATTACTACTACTATTAATAGTACTCCATTTGTTGTGCTACTATTAATACTACTATTTTTTCTACTACTACTACTTCTAGTACTAGCCCTTCTCCTACTCCCACTACTACTTCTACCAATTTTACTACTATTGCTACTATTATTATTACTTCTACTCCTATTCCTACTCTTGCTGCTACTACTACAACTCGTACTCCTACTACAACTACTCCTAATCCAGTTGTTGTTTTAGCTACTAGGACAACTTCTATAACTGCTACTACTTCTACTACTACTCCAACTCCTCCTCCTCCTCCTCCTCCTACTACTACTACTACTATACTACTTCTACTAGGTTTATTACTACTAGTCTTACTACTACTACCACTAGTACTACAACTACTATTGCTACTGCTACTATTACTACTCTGAATACTACTACTACACTACTGCTTCTACTACTACTTCTACTACTAATATTAGTAAAATTACAACTAATTCTACAATTACTGCTATTGCTACTGCTACTGCTACTACTACTACTCCAACTACTACTGTTACCATTACTACAACAACTACTACCATTACAAATACTGCTACACTAAGACTACTACTCCTCCTACTCCTACTACTACTACTGTTACTACTTCTATGACTTGCTACTAATGCTACTATTACAGTTAGGGGTAGTACCACTAATACTACTACTACCATTCCGACATCTATTAGCAACTGCTACGACAACAACAACAACTATTGCTGCTGTTGCTACTACTACTATAACAAAAACAACAACTACTAGTACAACTGCTATGACTAGTACAATGACACCTAGTACTACAACTATAACTGTTACAACAACTACTGCTGCTACTACTGCAACTACCACCACTATTACTACTACTACAAATACTACTACTACTGCTGCTGCTGCTGCTGCGGCAACTATTACTACTATTGCTACTACTACTTCTACTTCTTCTTCTACTACTACTACTTCTACTACTACTATTATAACAACTACTACTACTATGACTACTACTACTACTATTACTACTACTATTACGGCTACTACTATTACTACTACCACTACTACTACTACTGCTACTACTACTATCACTTCTTCTTCTTCTACTACTATTACTGCTACTGCTGCTGCTGCTGCTACTGCTACTACTACTACTACTTTTGCTACTATTACTACTACTACTACTATACCTAATACAGTTATTGCTACTCCGACTAACATTATTGTTGCTACAAATACTACTGCTACTACTAGTATTACTAGAACTGCAACTACTACTAGTAGTAGTAGTACTAGTACTAGAACTATTTCTACTACTATTCCTACTACTACTTCTACTACTAATGCTACTACTACAATAATAATTGCTACTGCAACTACATTTGCTACTACAAGATACTATCACTACTTCTACTACCACTACCATAACTTCTACGACTTCTACCACTATTACCACAACAACTTCTAGTACTACTATCACTATGGTTACAACTCCTATTGCTACAATAGCTGCAGCTACTATTAATACTACTGCTGCTGCTGCTACTAGTACTAATACTCTAGATACTACTACTGCTACTGCTACTGCTAACTACTCCACTACTGTTACCATTAATATTACTACTACTACCACTACAAATACTACTACACTAAGACTACCACTACTCCTACTCCTACTACTACTACTGTTGCTACTTCTATGACTTGCTACTAATGCTACTATTACTGTTAGGGTTAGTACCACTAATATTACTACTACCACTCCGACATCTATTAGCAACTGCTACGACAACAACAACAACTATTGCTGTTGTTGCTACTACTACTATAACAAAAACAACAACTACTAGTACAACTGCTATGACTAGTACAATGACACCTAGTACTACAACTACGACTACAACTATAATTGTTACAATTGCTACTGCTGCTACTACTGCAACTACTACCACTATTACTACTACTACAAATACTACTACTACTACTACGACTACTGCTGCTGCTGCTGCGGCAACTATTACTACTATTGCTACTACTACTTCTACTTCTTCTACTACTTCTACTACTATTATTACAACTACTACTACTATGACTACTACTACTACTATTACTACTACTATTACGGCTACTACTATTACTGCTACCACTACTACTGCTACTGCTACTACTACTATCACTTCTTCTTCTTCTACTACTATTACTACTACTACTACTACTTTTACTACTATTACTACAACTACTACTATACCTAATACAGTTATTGCTACTTCGACTAACATTACTGTTGCTACAAATACTACTGCTACTACTAGTATTACTAGAACTGCAACTACTAGTAGTAGTACTAGTACTAGTACTAGTACTATTTCTACTACTATTCCAACTACTATTTCTACTACTAATGCTACTACTGCAATAATGATTGCTACTGCAACTACATTTGCTACTACAAGATACTATCACTACTTCTACTACCACTACCATGACTTCTACGACTTCTACCACTATTACCACAACAACTTCTAGTACTACTATCACTATGGCTACAACTCCTATTGCTACAACAACTACAACTACTCTTAATACTACTGCTGCTGCTGCTACTAGTACTACTACTCTAGATACTACTACTACTCCTACTGCTACTGCTATTACTACTACTACAACTACTTCATCTACTACTACGACTACAGCAGTTGCTACTAGTGCCACTACTACTGCTACTACTACTATTAGGTCTACCTCTACTACTACAACTGCTACTGCTACTACTACAACAATAGCTACTGCTACTATTGCTATTACTACTACTACTCCCACTACTATAACTACTACTACTACCACTACTACTACATCTACCACTACCACTACTACTACTATTACAAGCACTACTACAACTACAATAATTATCACTACTACCGCTAATATTACTACCACTACTACCACCACCACCACTACTACCAGTTCTGCTACTACTATCGCTTCTCCTACTACTACTACTAGTACTAGTAATTTTACTACTTCGCCTAATACTACAACTACTGCTACAACTTCTACTGCAACTAATACAACTATTGTTACTACAACGACTGCTATTAGTACTACTACTATTACTAATACTACTGTTGCCACTACTGCTACTACTTCTCCTCCTCCTCCTCCTCCTACTACTAGTACTACTACAACTGTTGCTACTACTACTAGTGCTACTACTGTATTGCTACTGCAACAACTACAAGTACTCCTACTACTACTATAACTTCTACCACTACTAAAACTAAAAAGACAACAACTACTACTTTTACAACTACCACAACAACAACTACTACTAATACTACTCCTCCTACAACTAATCCTTCTACTACTAGTACTACTGCTACACATACTACACCTACTACTATTGCTTCTACTATTACTACTAATAATAAAATAACTACTACCACTACTACTCCCACTAATACTACTGCTCCACTACTACTACAACAACTATTGCTACTTCTACAACTGTGCTACTACCGCTACAGCTACTCTGCTACTGTTGCTATTACTTTTACTGATACTATTAGTACTTCTTCAACTAGTACTACTACCGCTACTACGACTACTGCTACTGCTGCTGCTACTACTACTAGCACTAGTACTATAGTAGCTCGTACTACTATTACTACTAATACTACTTCTCCTAGCACTGGTACTTCTGCTGCTCTGCTACTACTACTACTACTACTAACACTAGTACTATAGCAGCAACTATTACTAATACTACTTCTCTTGCTACTATTACTTCCGCTACAACTACTCTACTATTAGTACTATTACTAATGCTGCCATAACTACAATTGCTGCTACTTCTACTTTGACTACAACTACTACTTAGACTAATACTGCCACTACTTTTACTTCTACTACTACAAATACTACTGCTACTACTACTATTGCTACTGTTACTAACACCACTATAGCTACTATTGCTATTATCACTACTACTACTACTACTGCTACAACTAATACTTCTACTACTGCTCCTACTAGTACTCTTGCAACTACTGCTACTGCTACTTCTACTGCTCATTTAGTTACTAATACTACAACTCCCAGTACTAATACTATAACTATAACAGGTTCTCCTACTACTACTACTAGCACTACTACTACTAATACTATAACTACTTATGCTACTACTACTGCTACTACTACTACTGCAACATCGACTGTTGCTATTATTGATACTACCACTACTACTGCCACTACAATTGCTATTACTACAACTAGTACCACTATTATTGTTGCTACTGCTACTACTGCTTCTTCTCCTACTATTACTGCTATAGCTACGACAACTACTACAACTATAACTTCTATTACTACTACTACTCACACTACTACTGCTACTGCTACTGCATCTACTGTGGCTCCTACTACTACTTCTACTACAACTATAATTACTAATACTAATATGACCACTATCGCAACTGCTGCTGCTACTACAGCTACTCTTCAGCTACTACAACTATTACTACAACTACTACTGCTACTACTACTACTGTTGCTGTTGCTGCTTCTGCTACTCCTTATACTACCACTATTTCTACTACTACAACTGCTGCTGCTACTACTACTATGGCTACGGCTACTGCTACTACACAACTACTACAATAACTATTACTGCTGCTACGGCAACAACAATAATAACTACTACTACTACTATTGCTACTACTACTACTTCTGCTATGACTGCTACTACTCCTCCTCCTCCTCCTCCTCCTCCTGCTACTCCAACTGCTACTACTTCTACTACTACTACTAGCACTACAATGACAACTGCTGCTGCTACTACTACTACTGCGGTTGCTACTATTGCTAGAAGTATTAATACTACTAGTAATACTTCTACTTCTACTACTAACAATACAGTTGCTACTGCCGATACTACTGTTGCAATTACTACTATTGTTGCTGTTGCTACAGGTACTGCAAATACTTTTATTACTATCGTTACTACTATTGCTATAACTACTCCTCCAATTGCTACATCTACTACAACAACTTCTACAACTATAACTACCACTACTACAACTACTAATCCTACAACTCCACTACTACTACTACTACTATGACTTCTATAATTGTTTCTTCTCATAGCCCAACTACTCTAGCTACTACTACTATAGCTACTACTTCCGAAACTGGTACTACTATAACTACTACTACTACAAGTAATGGTGCCTCTACTGCTGCACTATGATTACTACTACTATGAACACTACTACATCAACTACTATTAGTACTACAGTGGCTACTACAATGACCGCTACTATTGCTGCTACTACTACTACTTCTACAACGACTACTATTACTAATGCTACTACTTCTGCTACTACTACTACTTTTACTTCACCTGCTGCTACTACTACAGCGACCACTGTGACTGCTACTACCAATATTACTACTACTACTGCTCCACTATAACTGTGACTACCACAACTACTACTACAACATCTACTACTACTGCTGCTCCTACTACTTCCACGATTACTTCTACTACAACTCCAACTAGAATTACTACTACTACTATTGCTACTATTATTACTACTACTAGTATTACTACTACTATTTCACCTACTACTATTGCTTTTGTCACTACTACTACTAGTATGGCTTCTGGGACTACCACTATTACTATATCTACTACTGCTATTGCTACCGCTACTACTTCAATAACTACTACTGCTACTAGTACTACTTCTTCTACTACATCTACTACAACAATTGCTACTGCTACTACTACTACTACAAATTCTTTCTATTACTACTATTGCTACTACTACTGTTGCTATAAATACTATTGCTCCTACTAGTACTCCTAATACAATTACTACCACGATAGCTACTACTACTTCTACTGCTTGTTCTGCTACTCCTAATATTACTCCTATTACTACTACTACTACAATAATTTCTCCCACTGCTACTACTAGTACTACAACTACAAATACTAATACTACTATTGCTAGTTCTATTGTTATTGCTAATACTACAACTAGTGCCACTACTGTTGTTGCTGCTACTACTACTTCTCCTCCTCCTCCTCGTCCTACTACTACTACTACAATAGCAACTACTACTGCTACTACCACCACAATAAAAACTACAACAACTACTACTACATCTACTGCTTTTACTACTACTACAGCTGCTGCTACCACTACCACTACTAATAATAATACTATTACAAATACTACTACGACCACTTTCGTTGCTACTGCCACTATTGCTGTTGCCACTATGGCTACTGCTGTTGTTGATGATACTACTGCGACTAGTACTAGTACTACTGTAACTACTACTACTACCGCATCTATTGCAACAACTAGTGCTACCATAACTTCCACTACTACTTCTATTACTATTGCTACTATTACAACTATTATTACTACTGCAACTGCTGCTATTACAATTACTACTAGTGTGGCTATAGGTAGTACTACGACTCCTAATACTACTGCTATTACTGTTACTGCTACTACTACTACTATTACTACAACAATAAATACTACTACTCAACAACAACAACAACTACTGCTACTACAACTATAACTACTACTACTACCGCTACTACTACTACTGCTACTACAGATGCTACTACTGCTACTACTACTGCTGCTGCTACTACTACTACTACTACTATATTAGTACTACTACAAAAACTACTACTACTACCAGTACTAGTACTGCTACTACTACTGCTACTAATGCTATTAGTACTACTAGTACTATGGTTACTACTACAACAACAACAACAATAACAACAACTATTAATACTATTGCTACTTCTCCTACTACTGCTGCAACTACTACTGTTGCTGCTGCAATGGGCACTATAGCTACTAATACTTCTTCTACTACTACTATTGGAACTACTACTTCTACTACTATAACTACTACAACTACCACAACAATAACTACTACTCCTGCTACTACTATTGCTACCACTTTCACTACTATTACTACAACTAGTAGTATTGGTATGACTACTACAATAACTATAATTACTACTACCACTACTATTCTGACTACTATCACAACTACTACA
Source organism: Trichopus zeylanicus subsp. travancoricus (assembly GCA_005019695.1). NCBI lineage: Eukaryota > Viridiplantae > Streptophyta > Magnoliopsida > Dioscoreales > Dioscoreaceae > Trichopus > Trichopus zeylanicus. The sequence goes on along the minus strand of RXID01014887.1, from coordinate 83,790 downwards.
ATAACCTATACTGTAAGTACTACTCGTACATCTCGTACTACCACTACCACAACTATGGCGATTGCTAATGCTGCTGCAACAATTGCTACTACTACTTCTACTCCTACTCCAACTACTTCTACTCCTACTCCAACTGCTACAACTACTCCTACTCCTACTACTACTCCTAATGCTACTACTAGTCCTACTACTACTACTACTTCTACCACTACTATTACGACTACTACTACTCCTACAGCTACTACAATTGCCATCGCTACTACTACTACCACCACCGCAACTGCTGCTGCTAATACTAGTACTATTACTGCTAGTACTACTACAACTACTACTGCTACTACAACTGCTATAACTACTTCGACTGCTACTTCTACTCCTATTATTTCTATTCCTACTATAACTACTACTATGACCACCACTACTATTACTATTACTATTACTACTACGACCACTACTACTACTTCTACTACTACTACTACTTCTTCTACTACTACTACTACTACTACTACTACTACTACTACTTCGATAACTGCTACTAATACGACTACTAGTACTAGTAGTATTCATGGCAAAGGTAGTAATAGTATTAGGAGTAGTAGTCATAGTAGCAATAGTAGTAGTAATAGTAGCAGTAGTAATTATAGTAGTAGCATTAGTAGTAGTGGAGAAGTCGTAGTGGTGGCAGCATTAGTAGTAGGAGAAAAAGTAGTAGTAGTGGCATTAGTAGTAGTAACCAGTAATAGTAGCAATAGTAGTACTAATAGCAGTAATTATAGTAGTAGTAATAGTAGTTATAGTAGCAGTGGCAGTGGTAGTATTAGTAATAGTAGTAGCAATAGTAGTAGAAGCAACAATAGTAGAACAAGTAGTATGAGTTGTAGTAGTACTAGCAGAAGCAGTAGTCACAGTAGCTATATTAGTAGTTGGAGTAGAGTCACAGAAGTATTAGTAGCAATAATAGCAATTATTGTAGGAGTAGTAGTCATAGTAGTAGTAGGAGCAGTAGTAGTACCCAAAGTAGTAGTAACAGTTGAGGCAATAGTAGTAGTCACAGTAGTAGTAGTTGGAGAGGTAGCAGTAGTATGAGTAACAGTAGTAGTCAAAGTAGTAGCAGTAGTAGTAGCAGTTCTAGTAGTAGTTGCAGTGGTAAGAGTAATTACAGTAGTAGTATTTGGAGTTCTAGCAATAGTAGTAGTAGTAATTATTGTAACGGTAGTTGCTGTAGTAGTAGTAGTAGCAGCAACAGCAGCTGATGTAGTATTAGTAGTCATAGTAGTAGTCATAGTAGGAATAGTGATAGGAGTAGTAGCAGTAGCAGTAGTAGTAATAGTAGTCACAGTAGCAGTTGCAGTAGTGGTAGTAGAAGTAGTAGCAGTGGCAATTGTAGTAGCTATAGGAGTAGTAGTAGTTGTAGTAGTAATAGTAGCAGCAGTCATAATAGTAGTGGTAGAAGTAGTTGTAGGACTAGCAGTAGCAATAACAGCAGTAGTAGGAGTAGGAGTAGGAGTAGGAGTAGGAGTAGGAGTAGGAGTAGAAGTAGCTATAGTAGTAGTAGTAGTAGTTGTAGTAGCAGTAGTAGTAGCCGTAGTAGCAATAGTAGTAGTCACAATAGTAGTAGCAGCAACAATAGTAACAGTAGCATTAGCATTCTCAACTATCATGGCAGTAGTAATATGAGCTGTAGGAGTAGTAGTAGCAGTAGTAGTTATTGTAGTAGTAGTAGTTGTTCAAGTAGCAGCAGTTACAATAGTAGTAGCTGTAGGAGTCACAGTACTAGTAGTAGCATTAGCAATAGTAGCAGTAGTAACAGGACTAGTAGTAGCAATAGCAAGAGTAGTAGTAGTTACAATACAGGTTGGAGCAGTAGTTGTAGCAATAGGAGTAGTGGTAGTGATAATAGTTGTAGTAGCAACAGTAGTAATTGTAGTAGTTGTAGTGGTAGGAACAGAAGCAGTAGTATTATGAATAGTAGTAGCAGTAGAAGAAGTCATAGTAGTTGTAGAAGTTGGAGTGAGAGTTGTTGTTGTTGTTGTTGTTGTTGTAGTAGTAGTAGTAGGGTAGTATTAATAGTAGGAGAAATAGTAGCAGCAGCATGAGCAATAGTCCTTATAGTAGTAGTAGTAGTAGTAATAATAGCAGTTGTATTAGTAATATTATGTGTAGTAGTAATAGTAGGACTACGGGTAGCAGTAGTGGTAGTATAAGTAAGAGTAGTAGTAGCAGTGGTAGTAATAGTAGTAGTAATAGTGGTAGTATTTGTAGCAGTTGTTGTAGTAGTTGTATTAGTAGTAGCATTAGTTGTGGTAGCAATAGTTCTCATAGTAATAGAAGTGGTAGCAGTGATAGTAGCATTAATAGCAATAGCATTATCAGTACTACCAGCAGTAATAGTAGTAGTAATAGCAGTAGCAATAGTAGTAGCAATACTAATAGTAGTAGTAGCAGTAGTAGTATCATCAATAGTATTAGGAGTAGTGGTAGCTAAAGGCATAGTACTAGTAGTAGTGGTAGTAGGTGCTAGAGTAGGAGTAGTAATGGCAATATTAGTTGTAGTCCTAGTTGTTGTAGCTATAGTAGTAGTAGCAGTTGCAGTAGTAGCAGTTATTGTAGTAGGAGTAGCAGTTGTGGCAGCAACATTTAGAGTAGTCGCAATAGTAGTGCAAGTAGTAGCTTTATAAGTGGCAATAGTACTAGTAGCAAGTATTTGTAGTAGTGGTAATTGTAGTAGTAGTTGTTGTAGTAATAGTAAGAGGTGTAGTAGTAGTTGTAGGAGTAATAGTAGTAGCAGTAGTAGTCGTAGTTGTAGCAGTAGTAGTAGTAGTAATAGTAGTAGTACTAGTTGAAGTTGGAGTTGTAGTAGTAGTAGTTGTTGTTGTAGTAGTAGTAGTAGCAGTAGGAGTAGTGACGATGGCAATTATTGTAGGAGCAACAGCAGCCCTAGTAGTAGTAGTTATTGTAGCAGCAGTAGTAGCAGTAGTACTAGCTATGGTAGGAGTAGTAGCAGTAGCTGTCGTAGTAGGTGTTGTACCAGTAGCAGAAGTCATAGTGGTAGCAGTTGTAGTTATGGTTGTAGTAGTGGTGGTAGTAGTAGTAGGAGCAGCAAGAATAGTAGTAGTAGAAGTTATAGTTGTAGTAATAGTAGCAGGAGTAGTAGAAGCTACAGTATTAGTAGAAACAGAAATAGTAGTAGCAGTAGTTGTAGTAGTAGAAGCCATAGTCATAGTATTTCATAATGGTGGTAGTAGTAGTAGTAGAATAGTAGCAGCAATAGTAGTAGAATAGTAGGGGTTGTAGTGGTAATAGTATTAGTAGTAGTAGAATAGTAGCAGCAGTAGTAGTAATAGTAGTAGTAGTAGCAGCAGCAGCAGCAGTAGTAGTATGAGTAGTAAGAGTAGTAGTAGTAAGGGTTGTAGTTGGAGTAGTAGTAAGGGTAGTAGTGGTGGTAGGGGTAGGAATTGTAGTTGTAGTTGTAGTTGTAGTTGTAGTAGTTATAATAGTAGTAGAAGTAGTATTAGTACTAGTAATAGTATTAGTAGTTGTAGTAATAGTTGTAATATTTACAGTAGTAATAGTAGCAGTACTAGTAGAAGTAGAAGTAGTAGTAGTAGAATTATTAGCAGTAGTATTAGTAGTAGTAGAAGCAATACTAGTAATAGTAATAATAGTAGTAGTGGTAGTAGTAATAGTAGGAGTGGTAGGAGTGGTTGTTGTTGTAGTTGCAGTATTGTTAGTAGTAGTAGCAGTAGTAGTAGAAGTGGTAGTAGCAGTAGCAGATGTAATACTCTGCTATAACTGCTACTGCTATAACTGCTATGGCTATTGCTGATACAACCACAACTGCTGCTACTATTACTACTCTGCTACTACTACTCCTGTTACTAGTGCAACTCCTATTACTACTACCCCTACTACTACTACAACTACTATAGCTACTATGACTACTACTACTACTATTGCTGCTGCTAATACTACTACTACTCCTACTCCGACTACTGCTAATACTAATACTGTAAGTAATATTACTACCACTATTACTACAACTATTACTACTACCACGACAACAACAACAACAACAATTACTACTATTACTACTACTACACCAACTACTACTAATAATACTACAACTACTGAAACAACAACTACTAATTCTGCTACTTGTACAACTGCTACTACAACCTATAGCCAGTACTACCAATACTACTATTAGTAGAATTACTACTACAACTACTGCTACTGCTGCTACTACTACTAATACAAGTTCTACTATAACTCGTACTGCTACTCCTACTCCTACTCCAACTACCACACCAAATAGTACTACTACTATTATAACTACAACAACTCTTACTACTACTACTACTACTACTACTAATCTTGCTGCTACTACTGCTACCACTACGCCAACTATTACTACTCCCACAATAACTCCTACTACTCACCCTGGTACTACTACATCTCCTCCCACTCCTCCTGCTCCTCCTCCTCCTACTACTAGTACTACTACTGCACCTGCTACTACGACAACTACATCTCGTCTTACTCCTACTACTACTACACCTACTCCTATAGCTGTTACTACTAAGCTGACTACTACTACTACAACAACTACTACTACTCCTCCTCCTCCTACAGCTGCTATTCCTCCTACTACTCCTCCTACTACTACTGCTACTACTACTACTATTGCTGCTACCACACCTACTCCTACTACTACTACTACTACTACTACTCCAACTACTCCTCCTCTTCTTACACCTACTATGACTCCTACTACTACTGTTACTACTACTACTTATACTACTACTACTACTTCTCCTACTCCTACTTCTACTACTACTATAACAACTACTACAACTACTATGACTATTGTGGCTACTACTACTACTGCTACAACAAGTCCTACTACTCCTACTACTTCTACTACAACTACTAAAGATATTCAATATCTACTACTACTGCTACTACTGCTGCTATACACTACTACTACTACTACTACTACTATTACTACTACTCCTCCTCCTCCTCCTCCTGCTCCTGCTACTGCTACTACTACTTCTACTTCTACTACTACTACTCTACTATTACTTCTACAACTGCTTCTACTACTTCTACTACTACTACTGTTGCAACTTCTGCTGTTGTTACTACTACTACACTACAACTACACCTGATACTTTTGCTACTACTACTACTACTTCACTACTACTACTAGTTCTACTACTACTATACTACTACCGCTGCTACTAATACAACTACTACTATTGCTACATCGATACTATGTCTACTACTACTAGTGCTAATACTACTTGTACTAATACAAGCAGGACTACTACTATTTCCACAACAATAACAACTACTGCTACTACTACTCCTACTTCTACTACTACCACTACTACTACAACAACAAGAACTACTACTACTATATCTACAACTACTAGTACTTCAACTCCTACTTTTACAACAACTTCTACCACTACTACTCCCATGACTTCTGCTACAGCAATCACTACAATCACAACTACTGCTTTTACTACTACTATAACTACTACAAATACTACTACTAGTATTACTACTCCTACTACTAATAGTACACGTACTAGAATTACAAATACTATTACTACTACTCCTCCTACTACTGCTACTACAACAACTACTACTACATCTACAACAACTACTACTCCAACTCCTACTTTTACAACCACAACAACTACTACTACTCCTACGACTTCTTCTACTGCTACCACTACAATTAGAACAATGACAATTACTCCTACAGCTTATACTACTACTACTACTATTACTATTAATACTACTATAGCTACTTGTTCTAATACTACTGCTGTTACTGCTAATACTACTAGTACAACTACCTACTACTACTACTACTTATACCACTATTACAACTACTACTTCAACTACTAATACTATGACTAACATGACTACTTCTATTACAACTACAATTACTCCTATTACTAGTACTGCTATTACTCCAGCTACTACTACTACAACTACTGCTATTACTACTGCTGCTACTGTTACTACTGCCACTGCTACTTCTACTTCTTCTTCTTCTACTACTACTGCTACTACTACTGCAACTACAACTACAATTGCTACTATTACACTACCACTACTACTAGTACTTTTTTTTCTTCTTCTACTACTATTACTACTACTTCTGTAACTATTACTACAACAACAACTACTACTACAACCACGACAACTACTACTACAACTAGAACAGTAGTAGTATTACTACTACTACTGCTACTACTTCAATGCTACTACTACTACTACTACTACTGCTACTTCTGCTACTACTACTATTACTATTGCCACTACTACTACTACTACTATTGCTACTATAGCTACTACTACTACTACTACTATTGCTACTTCAATGACTACTACTACTTCTACTACTTCTACTACTACTACTATTACTACTTCTGCTACTACAAATTCTATGACACTGCTACTAGTACAACTACTACTGCTACTGTTACTACTACTACACTACTACTGCTACTGTCACTGCAACTACACTACTACTGCTACTTCTACTACTGTTGCTGCTATTACTACTACTATAATTACTAGTACAACTTCGGCTACTACATCTACTACAACTACTAGTACAAATACTACTAGTAATAGTACAAACAATACTAATACTACTGCTACAACGACAACAACTAATTGCTACTACTATTGCTACTACTACTGTTGTTGTTGTTGTTGTTGCTGCTACTACTACTACTACTACTACTACAACAACTAATCCTACTTCTACAACTACTACTACATCTACAAATACTACTTCTATAACTCGTACTATTACAACAACTACTACGACCAATCCAACAATAACTCCAACTGCTACCACTACAATTACAACAACAACAACAACAACTACTAGTGCTACTACTCCACTGCTACTACTTCTCCTACTACTATTATAGCTACAATAACAACAAATACTACTTCTATTACAACAACAATAACTACTACTACTAGTACTACTACAACTCCAACTCCTATTATTACAATGTCTACTACTACTACTCCTTTGACAACGCCTAATGCTACCACTACAATTGCAACAACTACTACTACAAATATTACTACTACTATTACTACTACTACAGGTAAAACTACTGCTACTACTATTACTAATTCTACTACTACTGCTACTTCTTCCACTACTATTACCACTAGTACAAATGCTACAACTACTGCAACTACAACTACTACTCCTCCTACTACAACTACTACCACTACAACAATAACTACTACTACTATTACTACAACTACAACTACTAATACTACAACAACAACTACTAATACTACTACTACTATTACTACTACTACAACTATGACTACTACAACTTCTACTACTACCACTACTAGTGCTGCTACTCCTACTGCTACTACATCCCCTATAGCTATTAGAACTTCTACTACTTCAACTACTAATAATACTACTAATACTACTATAATTACTACTACTGCAACAACTACTACTGGTACTACTTCTACTCTAACTACTACTACAACAATGACTGCTACTGCTACTACTGCTACTACTTCTTATTATTCTACTACTACTACTATTGCTATTACTATAGTTGCTACCATTACTACTACTACTACTGCTACAATTTCTGCTACTAGTAGAACAACAAATACTACTACTACTATTACAACTACAACTACCACTAGTGCTACTATAGCGGCTATTGCTACTACTACTACTAGCACTACGTATACTACTACTATGACTACTCCAACTCCTACTCCTACTCCTACTACTACAATAACTTCTACTACTACTACTATTTATAATAACTGCTAATACTCCTACTTCTTTTACTACTACTAAAATCATTACCATTGTGATTGCTACTACTACTACAATGTGGACAACAACTACTACTGCTACTACAACTCCTAATTCTATCACTAGTAGTGCTTGTACTGCTACCACTTTTGCTACAACAACTACTAATAATACTACTACCACCACCACTACTGTTACTACTACTATGCGACTATTACTACAACTACTACTACTACTTCAGTTACTACTACTCGTACTCTAACTCCTACTCCTACAGCTTCTACTAGTACTACTACTATTGCTATTACTACTACTCCTACTGCTAAAACTACTACTATTATTAAACCTAATACTCCTACTACTAATACTACTACTACTATTTTTACTACTACTATTACTGCTACTGCTACTACTATTACTAGTACTACTGCTACAAGTCTTACTACTACTACTACTTCTACTACCACTACTACAACTAGTCAACAACTTCTACTTCGAATACTGCAACTACTACTGCAACTACTATTGTTGTTGCTACAACCACTACAACAACTACTACTGCTCCTACTATTGCTAATTCAATAGCAACTGCAAGTAACGCTACTGCTACTACTACTCCTACAACTAGTGCTACTTCTACTACTTTTGCTACTATTACTACAACAACAACAACTACTACTATAACTAATACTACAACAAATACCACTACTACTACACTACTACTGCTTGTAATATTACTATAACTACTTCTACTATTGCTCCTGCAACTATTGCTTCTGTGACTTCTACTAATGCTACTACTACTACAACTGCTACTATGATTACAACTGCTACTATTTTTATTTCAACTACTACTCTTATTGCTCCTACAGTAGCTACTACTATATCTATTATTGTTATTGCTACAACTAATATTGCTACTTCTACTACTAATACTGCTACTACGACTGTTACTATTACTACTACTGCTACTACGACTACTTCTACTACTGCTACTGCTACAACCACTGCTATAACTACTGCTACTTCTAGTTCTACTGCTACTACTACAACTACTGCTACTAATGCCACTTCTACAACTACAGCTACTACTACTACTTTTGCTACTATTACTAGAACTACTACTGCTAATACTAGTGCTAATACTACTACTAATACTACTACTACTACACTACTACTACTACAACAACAACTCCTTCTGCTACTATTGCTACTACTGCTACTACTACTACTAGTCTTGCTACTTCACTTACAACAACTACTACTACAACTACTCATACTACTACAATAACAACTACTATTACTATTGTTGTTGCTACTCCTGCTTCTACTCCTACTACTACTACTGTTGTTGTTGCTGCTACTACAATTCCTACTATTGCTACTGCTGCTTCTATTGATACTACTACTGCTACTACTACTGCAACTTCTGCTACTACTGCATCTACTGCTACTTTTGTTGCTATTACAGCTACTATTGCTACCACTACTGCTGCTGCTTCTATTACTACTATTGCTTCAACTACTACTACTAATTACTACTTCCTCTACTACGACACTACTATTGCTGCTGCTACTCCAAATATTGCAACTACTGCTACTACTGCTACTACTCACATTACTACTACTACTAGTACTACTGCTGCAACTACTGCTGCTGCTACTACTGCTGCTAATAGTTCTGCTGCTGCTGCCACTACAACTTCTTCTACTTCTACTCTGACTATTACTTCCACTACTACTTCTGCTGCTATGACTCCTACTGTCGGTCCTATAACTACCACTACTATAGCGACAATAAGTACTACTATAGCTACTACTATAACTACTATTGCAACTACTACTCCTAATAAAACTGCTACAACTGCTACTACTACCACTTCTATTACTACAACTTCTACCATAATGGCTGCGATTGCTACTACTACTACTACTCTCACTCCTGCTGCTCCTACTACAACCAAAACTACTAATACAACTACTATAGATGTTACTACTAACACGACTACAACTACCACTACTGCTACTTCTGTTGCTGCTACTACTACTACTATTACTGCTCCGACTGCTCTGACTATTGCTATTGCTACTGCTGCTATTGCTATGACTACCACAACTACTGCTGCTACTGCTACTACTACAAGAACAACAACTATTATTGCTACAACTACAGCTAATACTACAGCTACAACTACTACTGCTACTACTTCTACTACTACTCCTACTACCGCTACAACTGCTACTACTGCTACTACAACAACTACTACTGCAATTGTTACTAATACAACAACTACTACTACAACCACAATTGCTACTACTACTACCACCACCACCACTAATACTGCTACAACAACAGCCATAATTGATTCTGCAGCTGCTACTACTCCTAATACTATTACTAGTAGTGATACTATAGCTACCACTTCTGCTACAACTACTACTACCAATACTACTACTAGTAGTAGTATCTATCCAACTACTACAACTACTACCACTACGGCCACAACTACTATTGTGACTATTACTACAATAACTACTACTACTTCAATTACTACTACTCATACTCCAAATCCTACTCCTACTACTTCTTCTTCTACTACTACTGCTACTGCTGCTGCTGCTACTACTACTACTACTATTGTCGCTACTGCTAGGACTACTAATATTATTAATCCTAATACTCCTACTACTACTACTACTATTATAGCTACTGTGAATATTACTACTACTCCTCCTCCTACTACTAATACTACTCCTAATATTCCTACTACTACTACTACAACAACAACAACTACTACAACTGCAATTGTTATTACTACCACTGCTACTACAACTACTACAAATACTACTGCTAATACTATTACTACCACCACCACCACTACTACTACAACAACTACTACTAGTACTACTACTGCTGTCAATACTTCTACTCCTACTACTACTCCTACTACTCCTACTACCACATCTACTACTACTACTACCACAACTATTCTACAACTACTACTTCTAGTACTACTACTACTGCTACTGCTACTACTATTATTGCTACTGCAGCTGCTGCAACTACTACTATCACTTCTATTACTAACAATACTAGTACATATACAACTACTACTACTCCTGCTGCTACTACTACTCCTCTTACTATTGCTACAATTGCTACAATAATAATTACTATCGCTACTGCTACAACTATCACTACTACCGCTGCTACTACTACTGTGACTATAGCTACTACTACTACAGGTACTACTTATACTACTGCTACTCCTACTCCAAATCCTTGCCATACTCCAATAGCTACAACTACTATTATTACAACTACCACTATAATTACTACTAACTCAAAATACTCCTACTTCTACTACTACTACTACTATTACACAACAACTACTACTTCTACTACTATAACAACAATAACTACTACTACTGCTGCTACTTCTACAACTACTATTACTGCTTCTACTACTTCTACTATTACTACTTTTGCTATGGCTACTACTACTACAATACTACTACTACAACTATTGTTATTTCAACAACTACTAGACCACTATTACTACTTGCACTACTTAGGCTACTACATCTACTACTACTAGTACAAATACTACTACTACTAGTACAAACAATACTACCGCTATTGCTACAACAACAACCGCTACTGCTGCTACTACTACTACCACCACCACCACCACCACCACCACCATTATACTACTACTCCTACCACTGCTACTACTACTCCTATTGCAGCTACTACTACTATTGATACTCCTACAACTGCTACTTCAACTACTCCTACTGCAACTACTACTATGACAATAACAACAACCACTACTACAGCTGTTACTACAACTACTGCTAGCACTACTACTGTTGATGCTACAACTACCACAACTAGTGCTACTTCTACTAGTCCAACTACACCTCTTATAACTCATGCTAAGACTACAACTCCTACTAATACCATTACTACCGCTATTCCTACTATAGCTACTAATCCTACTACTACTTCAAAAACTACTACTACTACTCCTACTACAACTACTATGACAACTATAACAACAACAACAACTACTACTACTACTACTCTGACTCCAAATACTACCACTACGACTAATACAACTATTGTTATGACTACTACTACTAATATTATTGCTACTACTAGTTGCAGAAGTAATAGTAGTAGTGGTAGTATTAATAGCAGCAGTAGTAGTAGTAGAAGTAATAGTAGTAATATTTGTAGTAGAAATCATAGTAGTAATAGTAGTAGTAATAATATAAATACTAGTAGAAGCGATAGTAGTAGAAATAGTAGTAATAAAAATAGTAGTAGCAGTAATAGTACTAACAATAATAGTAGTCATTGTAGTAATAGCAGTAGCAGTAGTAGTAATAGTAGTAGTACTAGTAGTAGCAGTTGTTCAAATAGTAGCAGTAATAGTAGCAGTAGTAGCAATTGTAGTAGTAGTAATAGTAGTAGCAGTAGTAGTAGTAATTGTAGTAGTAGTACCAATAGTAGTTGCAGCAGCCATAGTAGTAGTTGTGGTGGTGGTGGTGGTAGTAGTAGTAGCAATAGTAGTAGTAGCTATAGTAAAAGTAGTAGCAGCAGTAGTAGTAGTAATATTAGTAGTAGATCTAGAAGTTGTATTAGAAGTTGTACTAGAATCAATAGTAGTTATAGTAGTAGTAGTAGTAATAGTAGTAGGAGTCATAGCAGTAGGAACGGTAGAAGTAGTAGCAATAGTAGTAGTAGTTGTTGTAGCAAGAGTAGTAGTAGTAGTAAGGGTAGGAGGAGGAGGAGCTGTAGTAGTCGTAGTGCTAGTAGTTGCAGTAGTACGACCAGTAGAAGTAGTAGTACTAGTAGTAGTGTTAGTAGTAGAAGTAGTAGTAGCCGTACTAGTAGTAGTAGTAGTTTTTGTTGTTGTTATTATTGTTCTTGTTCTTATAGTAGTAGTAGAAGAAGTAGTGGCAGTAGTAGTAGTCATGGTAATAGTAGTAGTAGTTGTTGTTGTTGTAGTCGTGGTAGCTGTTGTAGTAGTAGTAGCTGTGGTAGCTGTGGTAGTAGTTGCAGAATTAGTAGAACTAGGGGAAGAAGTAGTAATAGCTGTAGTAGCAGTAGTAGCAGCAACAATGGTAGTAGCAGTAAAAGAAGTAGTCATATTAGTAGTAACAAAAGTAGTAGTTGTATGTGCAGTGCTAGTAGTAGTATTAGTAGTAGTAGTAATTGTTGTAGCAGTAATAGCAGTAACAGTTGTAATTGAAATAGTAGTAGCGGTAGTAATAGTTGTAGTAGCTGTAGTCATAGCAAAAGCAGCTGTAGTAGTAGTTGGAATTGGCATAGCAGTAGTAGCAGTAGAATTACTAGTGGTACAACTAGTAGTAGTAATACTAGTAGCAAAAGCAGTAGCAGTAGTAGTTGTATTACTAGTAGTGGTAGAAATTGTAGTAGTAGCAGCAGTTGTACGAGCAGCAACAACATTATTAGTAGTAGTAGTACAAGTTAAAGTAGTAGTTGTGCTAGCAGCAGTAGTAGTAGTAACATTAGTAGCTGTGGTAGTGGCGATAGCAGTAGTAGTAGAAGTTGTAGCAGTAGTAATAGAAGTAGCAGCAGTAGTAGCAGCAGCAGTAGTAGTACTAGTGGTTGTAGTAGTTGCTTTAGGAGCAGTAGTCACAGTTGTAATAGTAGTACTGGTTGTAATAACAGTAGCAGTTGTAGTAGTAGCAGTAGTAGCAATAGTAGCAGCAGTAGTCGTAGCCGCTTTAGTAGTAGTAGCAAAAGTAGTAGCATCAGTAGTAGCAGTAGCAGTAGAAGCAGTAGTGTTAGTGAAAGTAGTTGTAGTTGTAGTAGTGGCAGTAGTAGAAGTAATAATAATATTATTATTAGTAGTAGTCGGAGTAGAAGTTGCAACTGTAGCAGTAGAAATTGTAGTAGTAGTAGCAGTAGTAGTAGGAGCAATAATAGTTATAGTAATAGTAGCAACAGTAGCAGTCATAGTAGTGGTACTAGTAGCAGCGATAGCAGCCATAGTAGCAATAGTAGTAGTAGCAATCATTGTCATAGTAGCAATAGTAGTAGCAGTAATAGTGGAAGCAACAATAGTAGTAGTAGTAGTAGTATAAGAAGCATTAGCAGCAATAGTATTAATTAGTAGTAGTAGCAGTAGCTGTAGTAGTATGAGAAGGAGTTGGAGTAGCAATAGTAGTTGTTGTTGTAGTAGTAGTAGTAGTAGTTGAAGTAGTTAGTATGGTAGTTGTAGCAGTGGTAGCAGTAATAGTAGTAACAGTAGTAGTAATAATAGTAGTAGTAGTAGTAGTAGTCGTAGTCATAGTAGTAGTAGTAGTTGTTGTTGTTGTAGCAATGGTAGCGGTAGCTATAGCAGTGGTAGTAGGTATAGGAGTTATTGTAGTAGTAGTTGTAGTAGTGGTAGAAGGAGTAGTACTCATAGTAGTATTAATATTAGTAGTAGTAGTCATGGTAGCAGTAGTTGTTGTTGTTGTAGAAGTTGAAGCAATAGTAGTCATGGTAGTAGTAGTAGTTGTTGTTGTTGTTGTTGTAGAAGCAGTAGTAGCCATTGTAGTAGTAATTGCAGAAGTAGTAGAAGTAGGGGAAGTAGTAGTAATAGTTGTTGCAGCAATTGTAGCATTAGTAATGATAGCAGTACCAGAAGGGGTAATAGTATTAGTAGTAGTAGCAGTATTAGTGGTAACAAAAATAGTAGTTGTAGTAGCAATAGTAGTAGCAATTGTAGTAGCTATAGTAGTAGTAGCAGCAGCGATAGTGGTAGTAGTAGGAGTAGTAGTAGTAATAGCAGTAGAATTAGTAATAGTAGTAGCAGTAGCAGCTGCAGTGGTACTAGTGGGACTAGTAGTAGTATTGCTCGTAGTAGCATCCGTTGTAGGAGTATTAGTAGTATTGTTAGTAGTAGTAGTAGTAGTAGCAGAAGCCATAGCAGCAAAAGCCGATGTAATTGTGGTAGTGGTAGTAGTAGTAGTAGTATTAATCATAATAGTAGTAGTCATAGTAGCAGCAGCAGTAGCAGCAGTAGTATTAGTAATACCAGTAGTAGAAGTAGTAGAAGTAGAAATAGTAAGAGCAGTAGTACCAGAAATAGTAGTATTAGTAGTTGTAGATGCAGCTGCAGTAGTTGTAGTAGTAGTACTAATTATTTACGAGTAGTAGTTGTAGTAGTAGTAGTAGTTGCAATGGAAGCAATGGTAATAGCAGTAGTAGGAGTAATAGTAGTACTAGTAGTGATAGTAGTAGTGAATGCAGTAGTAGTTGTACCAGTGGAAGTGGTACAAGAAGTAGTAGTAGTAGTCGTAGTAGTAGTAGTAGTAGTACTAGCTGTAGAAGTAGTGGTAGGAGAAGATATAGGTGTAGTAGTTGTAGTAGCGATAATAGCAACAGTAGTAGTAGTAGTTGTTGTTGTTATAGAAGCAGCAGTAGTAGTAGTAGTAGCTGAAGTAGTAGCAGCAACCACAGCAGCAGTAGTGGCAATAGTAGTAGTAGTAGTAGTAGGAGTCAAAGCGATGGTATTAGAAGTAGCTGTAGCGACTGTAGTTCTAGTAGTAGTAGTAGCAGCAGCAGTAGTAGTAGCA
Source organism: Trichopus zeylanicus subsp. travancoricus (assembly GCA_005019695.1). Classification (NCBI taxonomy): domain Eukaryota; kingdom Viridiplantae; phylum Streptophyta; class Magnoliopsida; order Dioscoreales; family Dioscoreaceae; genus Trichopus; species Trichopus zeylanicus. The sequence continues at coordinate 68,351 of RXID01014887.1, read as the reverse complement.
GTTGGAGTAGTCATAGTACTAGGTGTAGTAGGAATAGGAGTAGTAGCAGTAGTTGGAGTAGCAATAGTTGTAGTAGGAGTAACAGTAGTAGTACTAGTAGTCATTGTTGTTGTTGTCATAGTAGTAGTAGGAGTAGTAGTAGTTGTTGTTATTGTAGCAGAAATAGTAGCAGCAGTAGGAGTAGTAGGAGTAGCAAAAGGAGGAGGAGCAGTAGTAGTAGGGGTTGTAGCAGGAGTAGTAGTAGTGGTGGTGGTTGGGGTAGGAATTGTAGTTGTAGTAGTAGTTATAGTAGTTGTTGTAGTAGTAGTAGTATTAGTAGTAGGAGTAGTAGCAGTAGTGGTAGTAGTAGTAGGAAAATTTACAATAGCAATAATAGTAGTACTAGTAGAAGTAGTAGTAGTAGTAGCAGAAGTAGTAGCAGAGTATTAGTAGTGGTCGAAGCAATACTAGTAGTAGTAATAGTAGTAGTTGGAGTAGTAGTAGTGGCGGCAATGGTAGTAGCAATAGTAGTAGTATTAGCAAAAGTAGTAGTTGTACTACTAGCAGCAAGAGCAGCAACAATAGTAGTAGAAGTAGTTGTTATTGTTGTAGTCGCTGTATTGCTAGTAGTGGCAGTAGTTGTAGTATAAGTAGCAGTAGCAGCAGTAGATGTAATAGTAGTAGCTATAGTAGTAGTAGTTATAGTAGCAATAGTAGCAGTAGCAGTAGTGTTAGTAGCAATAGTAGTAGTTGTAGTAGCAGCAGCAGTAGTTGTAGTGTTAGGAGTAATTGCTGTAATAGAAGTAGTAGCAGTGGTAGCAATAGTAGCATTAGAAACAATAAGAGCTGTAGCATCAGCAATAGCAGTATTAGTAGCAGTAGATGCAACTGTAGTAGTTATACCAATACTACTAATAGATTTAGGGGTAGTAAGAGTAGTAGTAGTAGTAGTAGTTGCAGTTGTAGCGGTAGTAATAGTACCAGTAGTAGTAATAGTAGTAGTAGTACTGGTGGTAGTAGTAGTAGTAACAGTAGTAGTTGCAATAGAAGTTGTACCAACGGAAGTGGTAGGAGAAGTTGTAGTAGTAGTAGTTATTGTTGTTGTTGTTGTAGTAGGAGTACTAGCAGAAGTAGTAGTAGAAGTAGTTGCAGTAGAAATAGTAGATGTAGTAGTAGTTGTACCCGTAGAAGTGGTAGGAGTAGGGGTAGTAGTAGGAGCTGTATCAGTAAAAATAGTAGTAGTTGTTGTTGTGGTGGTAGCAGTACGAGAAGTAATAGTAGTAGCAGCAGCCGTAGTAGTAGTCATAGTTGTAGTAGTCGGAGTTGCAGTAGTAATAGTAGGAGTTGCAGTAGTAATAGTAGCAACTGCAAACACTTCTATTGGTACTACTACTACTAATACTGCTGCTATTACTACTACTACAACTTCCACTGCTACTACTACTCCTATTACTACGGTTACTTTTGCAACTACAACTAGTACACCTATAACTACTGCAACTACTACTATTGCTACTACTGCAAAAACTACTATTACTACTACTACAACGACAACAACAATAACAACTGCTGCTACAACCACAACTGCTACTACTACTACTCCCATTACAAATGCTACTCCAACTACTACTACCCCTACTACTACTACAACTACTACACCTACTATGACTACTACTACTACTATTGTTGTTGCTAATACTACTACCACTACTAATAGTACTACTACTCCCACTACTGCTAATAGTAATATGATGAGTAATATTACTACTGCTACTACAACAATTACAACTACCATAATAACAAGAACTACTACTATGATTACTAATACCTCAACTACTACTTATAATACTACGACTACTAAAACAACTACTACTAATTATGCTACAAGAACAACTGCTACTACTTATTCTTCTACTGCTGTTGCTGCTACTACTACTACTTCTACTGCTGCTACTACTACTACTTCTACTGCTACTGCTACTACTACTAATACTACTTCTACTCCAACGGCTATTGCTACTCCTACTATACTCCTACTCTAACTACTACTACACCTACTGGTACTATGACTACTAGTACCAATACTACTACTACTACAACTACAACTCTTACTACTACTGCTGCTGCTACTACTAATCTTGCTACAACTACTGCTACCACTATGCCAACTATTACTACTCCTACTACAACTCCTACTCCTACTCAAACTGCTACTAATACATCTCCTCCTCCTACTGCTACTATTAGTACTACTACTGCAACTGCTACTATGGCGACATCACGTCTTAATCCTACTACTATAACTATTACACTTTAACAACTGTTACTACTACTCCTACTACTAGTCCTACTCCGACTACTACTAATACTACTCCTACTACTAAAACTACTCCTACTACTAGTACTACTATGACTACTACTACTACTCCTTCTACTGCTAAAACTACTCCTACGGCTACTCCTACTCCTACTCCTACTACTACTACTACTACACAGACACATACTACTACTGCTCCTACTACTACTCCTATTCCAGCTACTACTATTACTCCCGCTCTTACTACTACCTATACTATTACCACTACTCCTCCTCCTCCTACTTCTACTACTACTATAACAACTACTACAACTACTATTACCACTACGGCTACTACTACTCCTACTGCTACAACAACTCCAACTACTACTCCTACTACTACTACTCCTACTATTGCTAATCAATATCTACTACTTCTAGAACTACTACTACTACTACTATCGCTGCCATTACTGCTGCTATTACTACTACAACTACTACAATTGCTGGCACTACTATTATTGCTACTACTACTACTACAATTACTACTACTAATACTACAACCACTACTACTACTTCTACTACTACTATTACTACTACTACTACTACTACTACTACTATTACTACTACTACTACTACTCTACTACTACTTCAACGACTACTTCTACTTCTTCTAATACTACTACTATACTACAACTACTACTGCAACTACTACTTCAATGCCACTATTAATACTACTACTACTACTGCTGCTGTTACTTATGCTACAACATAGACTACTACTAGTAGTGCTAAAACTACTTGTACTAATACAAACACTGCTGCTACTATTTCTACAATAACAACAACTACTCCTACTAATTCTCCTACTACTACTACTACTACTACTACTACTACTACAACAACAACAACTACTACTACTACTACAATTACTACTAACTCCTAAAACTCCTACTACAACTATTACTGCTACTACTACTCCTTTTTCTACTACTACAACAACAACAACTGCTACAACTACTTTTACTCTTGCAACTACTACTACTCCAACTACTATTACTAGTACTACTACTCCAACTACTATTACTAGTACTACTACTGCTGCAAAAACTAATACTGGTATTACTATTCCTACTGCTAATACTACTCCTACTGCTATTACTACAACTACGACTAATACTACTTCTTCCACAACTACCACCACTACTACTGTTATTACTACAACTACTATTATTATTGTTGTTGCTGGTTGAACTACTACAACTAGTACTACTGCTGCTGCTGTTACTTCTACTATAGTACTAATTTAGCAGCTACTAATAAGACTACTAATACTACTACCACCACAACTACTACTATTACTACAACTAGTACCACTACTATTGCTACTGCTACTGCTACGACTACAACTACTGCTTCTACTACATCTACTACTACTACTATTACTGCTACTGTAATAACAAATTCTTCTACACTACTAGTAGAACTACTACTTCAACTACTACTGATGCTACTATTACTACTACAACTATAGGTGCAACTTCGGCTACTACATCTACTACAACTACTAGTACAAATACTACTAGTATTAGTACAAATAATACTACTACTGTAGCTACAATAACAACTACCCCTGCTACTACTACTGCGACTACTACTAGTACTACAACTGCTACTACATCTATGACTACGACGACTACAACTCCTACTATTATAACGTTACTGCTATGAATCTCCCACAAGTACTCTAACTGCTACCACTTTAATTACAACAACAACGACTACTACTACTAGTGCTGCTACTACAACTGCTACTACTTCTCCTACTACTATTACAACTACTACTACAACTTCTTCTACTTAAACAACTAATACTACTCATTCTATTACTACAACTATCGCTACTACAACTAGTACTAGTATAACTCCAACTCCAACTATTACAACCTCTACCACTACTACTACTCCTACGACTACTCCCAGTGTTACCGCTATAATTACAATAATTACTACTACTATGATTACAACTCCTACTTCTAAAACTACTCCTACTACTATGACTACTACTACTACTATTACCACTAGTACTAATGCTACAACTACTATAACTACTACTACTCCAACTATAACTACTACTACTACAACAACAACAACTACTACTATTACTACTACTGCTATTGCTGCTGCTGCTGCTGCTACTACTACTACTACTACTAATGCCACTACTCCAACTACTACAATTGCTGCTACTCCTACTCCTACTACTTCCCCTACTACTATTACAACTTCTACTACAACATCTACTTCTTCAACTACTAATTCTGCTACTAATACTACTACTTCTATTACTACTACAACTTCTAGTGCTGCTACTAGTACTACTACTACAGCTATTTCTTCAACTACTAATACTACTACTACTAATACTGCTCCTCCTCCACCTGCTACTACCACCACTACCACTAATGCTACTACTACTACAACAACTGCAACTACTAATGCTACCATAGCTACCGCTACTACAACCACTACTACTACTGCTACTACAACTAATACTGCTACAACAACAACCACAACTACTCCTACAGCTGCTGCTACCACTAATTTGATTACTAGTAGTGATACTACAGCTACCTCTTTTGCTACAACTATTGGTAGTAGTATCAGTCCAACAACTACAACCACTACCACTATTGCCACAACTACTACTGCGACTATTATTACAACAACTACTACTATTTTATTACTACTACCCCTACTCCAACTCCTACTCCTACTACTTCTACTATTACTACTACTGCTACTACTACTACTACTATGATTACTACTATTATTAATCCTAATACTCTTACTACTACTACTGCTACTACTACTATTATTACAACTACTATGACTATTACTACTACTACTACTCCTAACACTCTTGCTACTACAACTACAACTATTGCCATTGTACAAGTAGCACTACTACTGCTACTACAAATACTACAACTACCACCTCTACGATTATTGCTAGTGCAACTACTACAGCGGCTACTACTGCTACTATTACAACTGTTACTACTATTACTAATACTACAATAATTGCTACCACTGCTACTGATATACTACACCTAAAACTAGTGCTACTACAACTACTTTTGCTGCTATTACTACAACTATTACTGCTACTAATAATACTACTACTACGACTGCTACTGCTACTACTTCAATTATTACAACTATTACCACAACTATTGCTCCTACAAGTATTGCTTTTAGTAGTTCTAATACTGCTACTACTACTACAACTGCTACAACAATTACTGCTGCTACCACAATTACTTCTACTACTATTGCAATTACTACTAGTACTACTACTGCTACTACGACTTCTACTATTGCTATTGCTACAACTAGTATTGCAACTTCTACAATTAATACTACTACTACTATTGCTACTATTACTACGACTACTATTGCTACTGCCACTACTGCTACTACTGCTAGTACTACAACAACTGTTGCTGCTACAGCTATTGCTACTAATGCAACTGCTAAAACTACTATTGCTACTACTTCTTCGGCTACTATTCCTACAACAAAAACTACTACTACTAGTGCTAATACTACTACTACACTACTACTGTTACGACTACTACTACTGCTACTATTACTACTACTACTACTGCGGCTGCTGCTACTACTACTACTAGTCCTACTGCTACACTTACAAGAACTACAACTATGACTACTTGCACTATTACAACAACAACTACTATTACTACTGTTGTTGTTACCCCTAGTGCTACTCCTACTATAACTACAGTTGTAGTTGTTGCAACTACAACTGTTACTACTGCTACTACTACTATAGCTGCTACGACTACTACAACTTTCACTACTTCTGCGTCTACTACCACTTTTGCTTCTATTACTACTACTATTGCTACTTCTACTACTACTGCTTCTACTATTACTACTTATACTACTTCCACTATTACGACACTATTATAATTGATGCTACTCCTAATGTTGCTACTACTGCCACAACTACAACCACTACCACTACTACATCTACTAGTTCTACTACTCATACTACTACTCGTACTACTACTACCACTATTATGACTTCTCTTACTATTGCTAGTACTGCTATAATTCCTATAGCTAATCTTACTACTACAACTACTATTACAACTGCTACTACTCCCAAAGCTACTCCTAGAACTACTACTACTACCAATCCTATCGCTACTACTACTACTGTCACTACTGCCACTGCTACTACTACTATTGCTACCGCTACTACTGCTACTGCTGCTGCTACTAGTACAACTATGACGGCTACAACTACTACTACTCCTAGTACTACTACTACTATGCTACTAGTACTCTTGCTACTCCTACTATAACTATTACTACCACTAATCCAACTACTCCTCCTAATGCTTCTCCTATAACTACTACTTCTCCTAGTACTACGATAACTACCACTATGACTACAGTTGCTACACCTACTGCCACAACAACTTCTACTGCTACTACTATTTCTAGTATTGCTACTACTACTACCACTACTAGTACTTGTACAACTATCGTTACTTCTGCTATTACTGCTGCTGCTACTGCTATTATTACTACTGCAACTCTTATTTCTATAGCTACTACTGCTAAAGCTACTACAACTATAGCTATTATTGCTACTACTGCTATTGCTACTACTACTTCTACTATAACTATTATAATACTACTGCTACTACTACTATTACAACTACTAATACTACTGCTATTACTACTTCCATTCCTACTACTAGTCACACTGCTGCAATTGCTACTACTCCTAATACTCTTTCTACTTCTACTACGACTATTAATTCCACTACTACTACTGCTACAACTACTGTTACAACTACTACTATAACTACTACTGCAACTACTACTAATACAACGACCGCTACTACTGCTACCACTACTACTACTTTTGATACAACTTCTGCCACTAAGGCTACTGTTACTACTACTACTACTACTACTATTATTGTTACTACTATTACTGCTATGACTATTGCTCTTGCTGCTATGACTACTACTATTGCTACTGTAATTGCTACTACTATAGCAACTACTGCTGGTACTACTACTTCTACAACAACTATCACTACTGCTACAAGTATAGCTCATACTACAGCTACTGCCACAACTTCTACTATTGCTATTATTGCTGCTGATGCTACTACTACTTCTGCTACTACTACTACAACAACTACCACTACCTACTACCACAACTACTACTAATGTTGCTACTACTATTATAGCTACTGTAACCATTAATGCTACAGCAGCTACTGCTACTGCTACCACCACTACTACTACTATTGCTGCTACTCCTCTTGCCCCTCCTCCTCCTCCTCCTACTACTACTATTGGTTACTCTTACTACTGCTACTACACCTAGTAGTACTACTACTACTATTTCTACTCTACTACAACTACTACCACTATACCTCCAACTACTGCTACTGCTATTACTACTACGGCTTTTGTTCCTCCTACTACTACTACTATTACTACTTCTATTACTACTACTGCTCCCATACCTTCTACGACAACTGCTACCACCATCACTATTATTGTAACTATTACTACTATTACTATTACAACCACTACCACTACAACTGCTACTGCAGCTACACCTACAACCACTACTACTATTGCTACCACTACTACTACTCTAATAGTGCAACTACTACTATTGCTGCTACTATGACAATTAATATGACTACTACAACAACTACTACTACGACAGCTACTTCTATTATGCTACTACTGCTACTACCACTGCTACAACTACTGCTACTACCGCTACACCTACTGCTACTCCTACTACTGCTCCTACCACTGCAACTACTACTACTACTCCTCCTCTAACTATTGCCGCTACTGCTGCTACTCCTACTATTGATATTGCTACCACTACTGCTACTGCAACAACTACACCTACTGCTACTCCTACTACAACTACTATTATTGCTACTACTAATACTACTACTCCGAGCCCTACTAGTGCTAATACTAATACTACGAGTAATATTACAAGTACAACTGCTACTAGTACAATGGCTAGCAGTACTACTTCTTCTATTGCCATTGCCGCTACAAATACTACTAGTAGTACAACTGCTACTACCACTACTCCTACTACTGTTGCTACTATTAATATTAATACTACTTCTACTGCAACTCCTACTCCTACTCTTGACTACTACTACACCTACTAGTACTACTACTAGTACTAGTACTACTACTACTACTACGACAACTAGTACTAGTACCATAAGAACTACAACTCTTACGACTACTACTACTCCTATTACTAATCTTGTTGCAACTACTGCTACCACAACGCCTACAATTACTACTCCTACTACAACTCCTACTACAACTCCTCCTCCTCCTCCTCCTCCTCCTACTACTACTACTACAACTGCTTCTCTGACAACTACACCTTGTCTTACTCGTATTGCTACTACAACTACACCTACTCCTACTACTACTCCAACTACTACTTCTACTACTACTTCTACTACTACTACTACTATTCCAACTCCTTATACTGCTATTCAACTCATACTTCTACTCCTACTCCAACTACTTTGACTACTACTCCTCCTACTACTACTCCTACTACTACGCCTTCTACTAGTCCTACTACTAGTAGTACTACCTATACTATTACTACTACTACTACACCTATTCCTACTACTACTTCTACCACTACTATAACAACTACTACAACTACTATTACTACTACTGCTACTACTACAACTACTGCTACAACAACTCGTATACTCTCACTATGTCTATGATTGCTACTACTGCCATTTAATATCTGCTGCTATAAATACTACTACTACTACTACTACCACTACCACTACTACTACTGCTGCTCTACTACTTCTTCTACTTTTACTATTATTACTTCTGCTACTGCTATTACTACTTCACTACTACTACTGTTGCTACTATTGCTATTGTACTACTACTACACTACTCCTACTACTACTACTACTACTTCTACTAATACTACTTCTTCGATCACTACATCTACTACTATTAGTGCTAATACTAAAAGTACTGGTACAAATACTACTACTACTATTCCCTTCTCCTACTACTAGTACTACTACCTATACTATTACTACTACTACTACACCTATTCCTACTCTTACTTCTACCACTACTACAACAACTACTACAACTACTATTACTACTACTACTACTACTACTACAACTAATGCTACAACAACTCGTATACTCCCACTTCTTCTATGATTGCTACTACTGCCATTTAATATCTGCTACTCTAAATACTACTACTACCACCACCACCACTACTACTGCTGCTACTCTACTACTTCTACGACTTACGCTACTACTTCTTCTACTTTTACTATTACTACTCTTGCTACTGCTACTACTACTTCACTACTACTACTGTTGTTACTACTGCTATTATATTACTACTACACTACTCCAACTACTACAACTATTACTTCTACTTCTACTACTACTACTACTTCGGTTACTACATCTACTACTACTAGTGCTAATACTAATAGTACTAGTACAAATACTACTACTACTACTATTTCTACAATGACAACAACTATTGCTACTACTACTCCAACTACTCTATTGCCATTACTCCAGTTACTACTACCACTACAACAACAACTACTACTACTACTACATCTACAACTACTACTACTACAACTACTACTTTTACAACAACTTGTACTACTACTCCTCCCCCGACTTGAGCTACTGCTACCACTATAATAACAACGACTACGTTTACAACAATTACTACGACTACAAATACTACTACTGCTATTACTACTCCTATTGCTAATACTACTCCTACTATAATTACTATTACTACTACGGTTGTTACTTCTACTACTACTGCGACTACTGCTAATACTACAACAACAACTACTACAACAAGAACAACTACTACATCTACAACTACTACTACTCCTACGACTTCTACAACTGCTACCACTACAATTACAACTACTACTGCTACTACTGCTACTACGACTACAAATACTGCTACTACTATTACTACTCCTAATGTTAATACTATTACAACTATTAGTATTGCTACTACTACTGCTACTACTGCTACTACTCCACTATTACTATTACTACTGCTAATACTACTAGTGTTGCTACTCCTATTGCTACAACTACTCCTACAACTATTGCAACTATTACTATAACTTCTACTAATTCAATTACTAATACTATTACTAGTACCACAACAACTCAAACTACTACTACAACAACTACTGCTATTACAACAACTACTACTATTACTACTACCACTGCTCCTATTACGTCTTCTTCTTCTATTACTACTATGACTACTACAATCGCTACTATTACTACAACTATTACTGCTTCAGCTACTACTTCTGATACTACTTCTGCTACTACAACTACATCAAATACTACCACTACTACTGCTGCTGCTGCTATTGCTTCTACTACTGTGACTACTGCTACTACAACTACATCAAATACTACCACTACTACTGCTGCTGCTGCTATTGCTTCTACTACTGTGACTACTGCTACTACAACTACTCATACTACTTATACTACTGCAACTCCTACTCCAACTCCTACTCTTACTCCAATAACTACAACTACTACTACATTACCTCTAACTCCTAATACTCCTACTTCTACTACTACTACAACAACTATTAGTACTACTACTATAATGACAACAACAACTACTACTACTCTTGCAGCTACTAGTATTCCAACTAATATTACTAGTACTACTACAACCGCTACCACTTCTACTACAACTACTACAACCAATAATACTATAACTGTTCCTACTACTACTGCTACTGCTATTTCTTCCACTGCTACATCTAAAACAACTACTACTCTGACTCCTACTGCTACAACAACTAGTACTACTACCAATCCTACTACAACTCCTACTACTACAAGTATAATTAGAACTACTACTATTACTACTACAAAAACTATTACCACTATTACTACTCCGACCGCTAATACTACTCCTAGTGCTCTTACTACAACAACTACTACCGCTACTTCTTCTGCTGCTGCCACTACTACTATAATTAATAGTACTACAACCACTACAACTACTATTGTTGTTGCTACTGCTGGTTGTACTACTATAACAATGACTACTACTACTACCACTACTACTCCTACTGCTATTACAACTACTTCTATAGTTACTACTACAACTACAACTACTACTGTTACTTATAGAACTACTACTACTACTTCTACTGCTTCTACTACTACTACTACTACTATTACTACAATACTACTACTACTGCTGCTGCTACTGCTACTGCTACTCCTACTAGACTACTACTACTACCTCCACTACTACTACTACTACTACTACTACTACTTCGGCTACTACATCTACTACTACTCAAGTAAAAATACTGCTACTACTAATACTATTACTAGTAGCGCTACTACTGCTACCACTTCTGTTGCAACTACTACTACTAATATTACTACTACTAGTACTATTAGTCCAACTGCTACAACTAATACCACTATTGCACCAACTAATACTATGACTATTACTACTACTACTACTACTTCTATTACTACTACTCCTATTCTAACTTCTTGTCCTACTCCTAACACTCCTACTACTCCTACTACAATTGCGATTACTACAATCACTACTACAACTACTATAAATACTACTACTGCTGCTTCTACTACAACCACTACAATTGCTGCTACTACTAATACAACTACTAATACTGCTACTGCTACTCTTACTACTACTACTTCTGCTACTACTACTCCTACACCAACTTCTACTGATACTACTACTACTATTATTAATCCTAATATTCCTACTACTACTACTACTACTACTAATACTAATACTACCAATACTGCTACAACTACAACCACTACTATTGCGACTACTACTACTACTAATACTGCTACTGCTACTCTTACTACTACTACTACTTCTGCTACTACTACAACAACTACTGTTCCTGCTACTATAGCTAGTCTACAATACTACTACTACTACTACTACTACTACTACTACTACTACTACAATTGCTACAGCTGCTACTATTGTTGGTACAACTACTACAACTGCTACTAAAACTACTGATACTACCAATACTACTGCATATACACTAACTACTACTCCTCTAACTACTACAGCTCGTACTGCTACTACTACCATTTCCACTACTGCAACTAGTACTACTACTACTACTGAGATTGCAACTACTATTGCTACTATTACTACTACTGCAACTACTGCTGCTGCTACTATCACTACTATTGCTATAATAACTACTGCTACAAATCCTGTAGCAATTGCTACTAATGCTATTGCTACTACTGCTGCCACAACTAGTGCAACTAGTTTGACTTTTGCTACTATTACTACAACTACAACTGCTATTGCTACTAGTAATACTACCACTAATACTACTACTACACTACTATTGCTATTGCTACTATTACTACTTCTTCTATTACTACAACAACTACTATTATTGCTCCTGCAACTACTACTTCTGCAACATCTACTATAACTGCTACTGTTATAAATCTTGCTATTACTATTATTTCTACTACTACTACTATTACTACAAATACTACAATAGCTATAACTACTACTACTTCTTCTGCTACTACTACTCCTCTTACTGCTCTAGCAGCTACTACTACTACTACTATTGCTATTGCTACAACTAGTACTACTACTTCTACATCTAATATGGCTACTACTACTGCTATTTTTGCTACTGCTATAATTGCTACTACTATAACCACTTCTACTACTACTGTTGTTACCACTATTGCTACTACTACAACTACTACGACTAATTCTACTACTACTACTACTACGACTACTACTACTACTACTACCACAACAGTACTGCCACTAATAGTGCTAATAATACTTCTAATGCTACTACTAGTACACTACTGCCACAACTACCCCTTCTACTATGACTATTACTACTACTGCTACCATTACTACTACTACCACTACTAGTCCTACCCCTTCACTTGCAACAACTACTAGTACGACTACTAGTGCTACTACAATAACAACTACTATTACTACTATGCTACTACTCCTACTCCTACTCCTAATATTACTACTATTGCTATTGTTGTTTCTACAACTGCTACCACTGCTGCTGCTACTACTGCGGCTGCTGCTACAACTTCTACTATTGCTACTATTGCAGTAACTTTTGCTGCTACTACTACTACTGCTTCTTCTACTGCTATTACTGTAACTATTGCTACTACCACTACTACTGCTTCTACTACTACTACTAATGCTACTTTCACTACTGCGAAACTACTATTGCTGCTACTCCTAATGTTGCTACTATTGCCACTATTTCTACTGCTACCGCTAGTACTACTACTTGTTCAACTACTACTACTACAACTACACGTACTACTACTATGATTTCTCTTACTATTGCTACAATAACAACAACAACAACTACTACTATGGCTAAAATTCCTACAGCTACTCCTACTACTACAGTTAATATTGCTACTCTAACTACTACCATAGATACTCCTAGTACTACTACTACTACTACCACCACCAAAACTACAACCACTATCGCTACTACCACTACTGCAACTACTAATACTACTTCTACTACAACTACTACTACTTCTACCGTTACTACTACTGCTACTACTACTACGAATACTCTGACTGCTACGACTACAACTACTACAACCACAACTACTACTACTCCAAGTACTACTTCTACAACTATTGCTACTACTACTCCTGCAACTCCTACTACAACTATTGCAACTACTACTACTCGCACTACTCCTCCTACTACTTCTCCTATAACTGCTACTTCTCCTAATACCTCGACAACTACTACTATTACTATTGCTACTCCTACTGCCACAACTGCTACTGCTGCTAGTACTATTTCCACTACTGCTACTACTACTATTACAAGTACAACTACTACTACTTCTACTATTACTGGTGCAACTACTACTGCTGCTACTACTGCTACTATGACAACTACTACTACTGCTATTGCTACTGCTAATACTACTTCTACTACTACTTACTATACTACTATCGCTGCTACTCCTATTACAACAACTACTACTACTGATATTACTACTTCTATACTTACTACTAGTCATACTGCTATAATTGCTACTACTCATAATACTTTTCCTACAACTACTGCAAATACTACTGCTTCTTCTATGACTATTACTACCACTACTACTGCTGCAACAACTACTGCTACAATTACTACTATAACTACCACTACGACAACTACTCCTAAAAACAACAACTGCTACTACTGCTACTGTGACTATTACTACAACTTCTACCACTACGGCTACTATTACTACTACTATTAGTACTAATACTTTCACTCCTACTACATCTACTAATATTGCTACTCCTACTGCTACAACAACTCCTAATACAACTACTACTGATGCTACAACTACCACTACTACTACAGTAACAACTACTACTACTGCAACTGCTACTGGTACTACTACTATTACTACTACTATTACTACTACTACTACTACTATTACTACTACTACTAATACCACTACTAGTATAACTACTACTACTACTTCACTGCTACTACAATAACTACTACTACTTCTACTATTCCTCATTCTACTATTGTTGCGATTACTACTACTGCTACTACTATTGTTACTATTGCAGCTACTATTCCCCCTACTATTATTGCTACTATTACTACTACTGCTATTACTACTGTTACTACTACTGTTACTCCACCACCTTCTATGACAACTGCTACAAATACTACTATTACTGTGATTACTACTACTACTATTACTACAACTGTTGCTACAGCTACTACTATTGCTGCTGCTGCTGCTACTACTCTTACTACTAATAGTGCAACTGATACTACTGCTATTGCTACTACTACAACCACTACGTCAACTACTTCTACTGCTACTATTACTACTACTATTATATGACCACTGCTACTACTATTGCTCTTACCACTACTCCTACCACTGCTGCTACTACTACTCCTCCTCCAACTAGTACTGCTACAACTACTACGCCTACTACAACTACTCTTGCTACCACTACTCCTATTATTAACAATACTACTACTATTCTGAATACTACTGCTACTAAAACTACTCCTACTACAACTACTACTACCACAACTGCTACTATTGTGGCTATTGCTGCTATAACTACTGCAACTGCTACTTCTATTTCTATTGCTACTACCACTTCGAATGCTACTCCTACTTCTACTGCTACTGCTACTACAACAACTACTACTACTAGTACTGCTGCTGCGACTACTCCTCCTATTACTACTAGTACTACTACTAGTACTATTACTCCAACTACTACTACATCTACTGTCACTACTACTACTACTGCTACTATTACTACTACTGCTGCTACGACTCTAACGACTACTGCTACTGCTACTGCTGCTATTACTACTACTACTATTACTCCTACTATTGCTGATACTACTAGTATTACTGCTTTAGCTGCTGCTACTGCTTCTACTAGCACTATCGCTTTAGCTACTGCTGCTGCTACTACTACTACAATCACTACAACTACTACTACTATAACCCCTATCACTAGTAATACTACTAGAAGTTATAGTATGAGTGATTGTAGTAGTCGTAGTAGTATTTGTAGTAGTTTGATTGTAATTGTTGTAGGAGTAGTAAAACTACTACTACAACTACTACTACTATAACTCCTATCGCCAATAAGACTACTACTAGTAGAATGACTACTGCTACTAATTCTACTACTGTGGCTGCTACTACTGCAAGTACTACTACTACTACTAGTACTACTACTATTACTATTGCTACAACTATTGCTGCTACTACTACTACTATTATTGCTACTGCTACTACTATTTCTATTACTGCTACTGCTACTGCTACTACTACTATTGCTACTACTACTGCTGCTATTGCTATTACTACTACTGCTACTGCTACTACTAATACTATGACCACCACCATTATTACTACTATGACCGCTACTACTAATACTACTTCTCCTATTACCACTAGTATTACTACTACTAATACTACTACTACACCTCCTCCTCCTCCTAACACTCTGACAATTACTACTACTAGTAGTATGATAACAACTACTACTATAGCAACTATAACTATTCTTACTTTTACCACTAGTACTAGTACCACCACTACTATTGCAGTTGCTACTTCTACTGTTGCTGTTGTAGCTTCTATTGCTAATACAATCACGACTACAAGAACTATTGCTTCTGTTACTACAACTACTACTACTACTTCAACTACGACTATTGCTACTACTGCAATAACTTCTACTTCGCATACTACTACTAATGCTACTACTATTGCTACTACCACTGCTACTACTACTTCTTCTCAAACTACTACTACTACTACAAAAACAACAATTATAACTTCTGCTACTACTACTATCGCTACTACTACTACTGCTACTACAATAACTACTATTTCTACTACCTCTAGTATTTCTACTACAACTACTATTATTACTTCTCCTACTACTACCACGACCGTCACTACTCCCATGGCTACTACTACAACTTCTATTATTACTACAGTAGTATCAGTCACTGTAGCAGCAGGAGTAGTGGTTAGTAGTAGAGGTAGAAGAAATAGTAGTCATAGTTGCAATAGAAGTAATAGAAGCAACAACAGTAGTAGTAGCAGTAGCTATAGTTGTAACAGCTGTAGTATTGGCATTAGTAGTAGTACCAATAGTAGTAGTAGTAACAGTAGGAGAGTAGCAGCAGCAGCAATAGTATTATTAGTATTAGTTGTTGTTGTAGCTATAGTCATAGTGCAGTAGTAGTCGTAGTAGCAACAGCAGCAACAGTCATAGTACAAGTAGAAGTAGTAGTAGTATTAGTCATAATAGTGTTAGTAGTCATTGTTGTTATAGCAGTCGTAGTAGTAGTAGTAGTTGTAGTAGTAGTAACAATAGCAGTAGATGTAGTTGTCACAGTTGTAGCAGTAGTAGTAACAATAGCAGCAGATGTAGTGGTCGTAGCTGTAGTAGTAGTTGTTGTTGTACTAGTACTAGTAGAACTAGTAGTAGTAGCAGTAATAGTAGTAGCACAAGTAGTAGTAGTAATAGCAGTGGCAGTAGTAGTAGCAATAGGGGTAGTTGTAGTAATAGCCGTTGTAGTAGAAGTAGTAGTTGTAGCAGTAGGAGTAGTAGCAGTAGTAGTAGTAGGATTGGTAGGAGGCGGAGGACTAGTGGTAGTAGCAGTATTAGTAGTAGTAGTAGTCGAACTAGTCGTAGTAGTATTAGTGGTAGTAGGATTATCAATAGTAGCAGTATTTGAAATAATAGTAGTAGTAGCAGTAGTAGTTCTAGTTATAGAAGCAATAGCAGTAATGGTAGTTGAAGTAGTTGTAGGAATAGTCGTAGCAGTAGTAGTTGATGTAGCAATATTTGTAATAGTAGTTGTATTAGTAGTAGAAGAAGTAGGAATAGTAGTTGTAGCAATTATAGTAGTTATAGTAGTAGTAGTGGCAGTAAAGCAGTAGCTATAGCAGCTATAGCTATAGGAGTAATAGATATAGCAATTGTTACAATAGTAGTAGTAGCAATAGAAGTAGCTTTAGTTGCTATGGCAATAGTTAAAGTAGTAGTTCTAGTAGCAGATGCAATAGTAGCACTAGCAGTATTAGTAGAGGTAGTAGTAGTATCTGTCGGTGTAGTAGCAGCAGTAGTAGCCACAAAATAGTAGTCACAGTAGTAGTAGGCATAATAGTAATGGCTGCTATAGTAGTAGCAGTAGTGGAAATTGCAAGAGTAGCAGTAGAAGTAATAACAGTAGCAGTAGTAACAGTAGTAGTTGAAGTAGCACTAGTATCGTATAGTTGGAGTAGAAGTATAAGTTGTGGTAGCTGTAGTAGGCATTGCGATAGTAGGATTAGCAATAGTAGTAATAGCAGCAGCTGCTGCAATAGTAGTAGTAGAGGCAGATGTAGTAATAGTAGTAGAAGTAGTGTCAGTTGTAGTTGTAGTCGTACCAGTAGTAGTTGTAGTAGTAGTTATTGTAGCAGTAACAGTAATAATAACAATAAAGTAGTAGTAGTAGCAATAGTTGTAGTATCAATAGTTGTAGTAGCAGTAGTGGTAGTAGTAGTAGTACAAGTAGTAGTAGTAATAGTAATCGTAATAGTAGTTGCAGTTGTATTAGTAGTAGTGGTAGTTGTAGTTGTAGAAAAGGTAAATGTAGCAGAAGTTGCAGTAGAAGTAGCTATATTTGTAGCAGCAGTAGTAGTAGTAGCTGTAGTAGCAGTTGTAGTGTTTGTAGCCTAAGCAACAGTTGTAGTAGTAGTCGCAGTAGCTGTACTTGTTGTTGTAGTAGTAGTAGTAGTTGTAGTTGAAGTAGTAGTAGTTGTTGTTGTAATAGTAATAGTAGTGGTGGTGGTAGTAGTAGACATAGTAGTCGTAGTAGTTTGTTGTGGTAGCAGGAGTAGTAGTATTAGTAGTAGTAGGAGTAGTCGTGGTAGTAGTACTAGTACTAGTAGTAGTCGTAGTTGTACTATTTGTAGTAAGTAATCATAGTAGTAGCATTAGGAGTAATATTAGTAATAGTAGTTATTGTAACAGTAGTAATGGTAGTAGTAGTAGTAGGAGAAGTGGTAGTAGTAGTTGTAGTAGTAGTAGCCGGAGCAGCAGTAGTATTAGTAGCAGCAGTAGTAGTAGTAGCAGCAGCAGCAGCAAGGGTTGTAGTAGTCATAGTACTAGTAGTAGTAGCGATTGTAGCTGTAGTAGTAGTAGTAGTAGTTGCAGGAGTAGTACTAGTCGTATTAGTAGTAGTAGTAGTAGTTGTTGTAGTGGCTGTGGAAGCAAGAACAACAATTATACTAGTAGTACTAGTAGTAGTTGTTGTTGTTGTTGTAGTAGCAACAGTATTTGTAGTAGTAGTAGCAATTATTATAGTCGCAACAATAGTACCCACAGAAGTAGTAGTTCTTGTTGTAGAAGCAGTAACAGTAGTAGTGGTAGTAACGAAAGCAACTATAATAGTAGTAGTATTAGTTACTGAACTAGTATTAGCAGCAATTGTATTGGTAGTAGTAGTAGCATCAGTAGTAGTAGAAGAAGTTGTTGTAGTAGTAGAAGTAGTAGAGATAGCAATAGTCATAGCAGTAGTTGTAGAAGTTGTAGTGGAAGTTGTAGCAAAAGTAATAGTAGCAGCAGTAGCAGCAGTAGTAGCGGTAGTAGTAGTAGTTATAGTAGTAGCTGCTGTAGTAGGAGCAACAGTAGTATCAGTCATTGTAGCAGCAGGAGTAGTGGTTAGTAGTAGAGGTAGAAGAAATAGTAGTCATAGTAGCTATAGAAGTAATAGAAGCAGCAGCAGTAGTAGCAGTTGCTATAGTTGTAACAGCTATAGTATTGGCATTAGGAGTAGTACCGATAGCAGTAGTAGTAACAATAGGAGAGTAGTAGCAGTAGCAATAGTATTATTAATATTAGTTGTTGTTGTAGCCATAGTCATAGTGCAGTAGTAGTCATAGTAGCAACAGTAGGAGCAACAACAGCAACAGTAGTAGTAGTATTAGTCATAGAAGTGTTAGTAGTAGTAAAAATAGTACAAGTAGATGTAGAAGCAGTAGTTGCGGTTGTAGTCTCACTCATAGTAGTAGCGGTAGTAGTAATAGTAGTAGCAGTAATAGCAGTAGTAGCAGTTGTAGCAGGAGTAGTACTGGTAGTAGGGGTAGGAGTAGTAATATTGGTAGTAGCCGCAACAGTAGCAACAATAGTAGCAGGGGTTGTAGTTGTAGTTGTAGTCGTAGTCGTGGAAGTGTTAGTAGTTGTTGTACTAGTAGTTGTTGTGGTAGTAATAGGAGCAGTAGTAGTCATCATGATCGTCGTCGTTGTCATCGTCATTGTAGTAGTAGTAGTTGTTGTAGTAGTATAGTAGGAGGAGGAGGAGGAGGAGTAGGAGTACTCGTAATAGCAGTAGTTGTAACAATAGTACGGGAAAAAGTAGTAGTAGCCATAGTAGTTGTAGCAGCAGTAGTAAAAGCAGTAGTAGTTGTAGTAGTAGTAGTATTAGTAGGATTAGTAGTTGTAACAGTAGTAGTAATAGTAGTAGTTGCTGTAGTAGCAGTAGTAGTAATCATAGTAGTAGTTGTTGTTGTTGTTGTTGTAGCATTAGTTGTCGTAGTAGTAGTTGCGAGAGAAGTAGTAGTAATAGCAATAGCAGTAGTTGTTGTTGTTGTTGTAGTAGTAGTAGTTTCAGTAGCCTTAGAAATTATAGCAGCAGTAGTAGCAGTTGTACTTGTAGATGTAGCAGCAATTGTGGCAGCAGCTGTAGTAGTAGTCATAGTTGTAGTAGTAGAATTAATAATAGCTAATGGAGTAGTAGTAGTTGTTGTTGTTATTGTTGTTGTAGTAGTAATCATAGTAGCAATAGTTTCAAGTGTAGTAGTAGCGTCAGTAGTTGTATTAATAGTAGTACCAATAGTAGAAGTAGCAGTCGTAGAAGTAGTAGCAGAAGTAGAGTTAGTAGTGGTAGCCGCAGTAGAAGTAGTAGTTGTAATAGCAATATTAGCAATAGTAGCAGCAGTAGTGGTAGTGGTAGTAGTTGTGATAGTAGTAGTAGTAGTAGAAATAGTAGTAGTAGTAGAAATAGTAGTAGTAGCAGCAGTAATAGCAATAGCAGTAGTTACAGTAGTAATAGTAGTAGCAGTAAAAGCAATAGTAGTTGTAATAGTAGTAGGAGTAGCTGTAGTAGTAATAGAAACAATAGTAGCAGTAGTAGCTGGAGTCGTAGTAGCTGCACTAGTGGAAGTAGTCCCAGCAATTGTAGTTGTAGAATTAGTTATAGTATTAGTAGTCATCATAGTAGTATTATTAGTAGTACCAGCAGTACTACTATTAGTAGTACAAGTAGGGGTAGTAGAATTAGTAGTGGTAGTTGTTGTTGTTGTTGTAGTAGTAGTAGTAGTTGTTGTAGCAGTAGTTGAAGTGCTAGTAGTAGCAGTAGTGGTACTAGCAGTAGTATTCACTATAGTTGTAGTAGTGGTAGCAGTAGCAGCAGTAGGAGTAGCGGAAGAATCAGCTTTTGCAGTAGTAGCAGTAGGAGTAGCGGAAGAATCAGCTTTTGCAGTAGTAGCAGTAGCAGTGGTAGTTGTAGTAGTAGTAGAAACAAAAGTAGTAGTTGCAATATTAGCATCAGCAACAACAGAAGTAGTAGTTGCAAGAGTAGTAGTAGTCATAGTAGTAGAAATAGCAGTAGTAGTTATAGGGCTAGTAGTAGTCCGAGAAGATATCGTAGTAGTAGTAGTATAGGTAGTAGTAGTGGGAGAAGTAGTTGTCGCAAGAGAAGAAATATTAGTAGTTGAAGTTGCTGTTGCAGTATTAGTAGTGGTAGTGTCAATTGTTGTGGAAGTAGTAGTAGCAGTACCAATAGTAATTACAGTAGTAGCTGAAGTAGCAGCAGTAGGAGCAGCAGAAGTAGAAGTACTAGTCACGGTCGTCGTAGCAGTAGTAGAGGTAGTAGCAGTAGTAATAGTAGTAGTTGTAATAGTGATGTACAAAGTAGTAGTTGTAGTAGCATTTGTACTAATAGTAGTAGTTCTAGTAATAGAAATGGAAGAAATAGAGGTAGCAGCAGTAGTGGTAGCACAAGTAATAGCAATAGCACTAGTAGTAGTAATTTCAGAATTAGTAGCAGTTAGTAGTTGCAGTAGTAGCAGTACTAGGAGAAGTAGTAGGAGTAGCAAAAGCAGCAGCAGAATGTGTAGTAGCAGCAGAATGTGTAGTAGTAGTGGTAGTAGTGGTAGTGGTAGGAGTAGTAGAAGCCGAAATAGAAATGGTAGTAGTAGTACTAGTAGTAGTCAAAGGGGTAGTAGTAGTAGTAACAAAAGTAATAGCAGCAACAACAACAGTATTAGTACTAGTACCAGCAGCAGCAGCAACAACAACAACAACAACAATAGTATTAGTAATAGCAATAGTACTATTATGAGTAGTAGTAGTAGTAGTAGTAGGAGTAGTAGTTGCAGTTGTAGTAGTAGTAGTAGTTATTATAGTAGTAGTAGGAGTTTGGGTAGTAGTAGTAGTAGGAGTTGTAGAAGTAGTAGTAATACTAGTACAAGTAGTTTTAGTAGTAGTGTGGTAGTAGTCACTCTAGTAGTAGCAGTAGAGGTATTAGTCGAAATAGTAGTAGTAGTAGTAGTATTAGTAGTAGTAGTAGTTGTTGTTGTTTTTGTAGAAGTAGTAGCAGTTGTAGTAGTAGTAGTTGTTGTTGTTGTAGTAGTAGTTGTTGCTAATGTAGTAGTTGTAGATAGTAGCAGTAGTAGCACGAGTGGTAATAGTATTATTATTAGTAGTAGTAGTCGTGGTGGTGGTGGTAGCGGCATTCGCTGTATTAGTACAAGTTGTAGTAGTGGATGTTGCAGTTGTAGTCGTGCTAGTAGTAGTAGAAGGAGGAGGAGGATTAACATTAGCTGTAGTAGTATTTCTAGTAGTTGTTGTTGTTATTGTGGTAGTAGTAGTAGTAGTAGTAGTTATTCTTGTAGTAGTTGTTGGTGTAGTAGTTGTAGTCGTAGTAGTAGTAGTAGTCATAAAAGTAGTTGTATTATTAGTAGTTGAAGTAGTAGCAATAGTAGTAGTAGAAGTACTAATAATGGTAGTAGTAGTTGAAGTAATAGTAGTAGTAGCAGAGTTGCAGCTACAGTAGTAGCATTGCTAGTAGGAGTAGTAGTAGTAAAAGTAGTAGTAGTAGGATTAGTAGTAGTAGCTGGAAGAGTAAAAATAAAAGTAGCAATAGTGCTTGGAGTAGGAGTAGTAGTAGCAGAGCAGGTGGAGTAGGAGTAGTAGTAGCAGTAGTAGGTGGAGTAGTAGGAGTAGTAGCAGTAGTAAGATTAGCAGCAGTAGTAGTAGTGGCAGGAGTAGGAGTAAGTGTAATAGAAGTTGTTGTTATTGTTAAACTAGAAGTAGTATTAGTAGTAGTTGTTGTAGTATTAGTTGTAGTAGTAATAGTAGGAGTAGTAGTAATTGGAGTAGTGGTAGTAGTAGTAGTAGTAGGAGTGATGTCGTAGTAGGAGTGATAGTAGTAGAACCAGTAGTGCTAATAGTAGTAGTAGGAGTAGTAATAGTTCTAGAGGTAGTAGCAGTAGTAGTAGTAGCAGTAGTGGTGTAATAGCAACAGTTATAGTAGTAGTATTGGTAGTAGCAGAAGTAGTATTAGTAGTAGAAGTACAAGTAATAGTAGTAATAGTAGTAGTAATAGAAGTAATAGTAATTCTAGTAGGAGAAGTAATAGAAGGTGTAGTTTTAGAGGTAGGAGTTAAGAGTATGAGTAGTAGAAGTAGCAGTAGTAATAGTAGTAGGAGTAGGAGTAGTTATTGTAGTAGTAATAGAAGTAGTAAAACTAATAGTTGTCATAGTAGTAGTAGTAATAGTCGTAGGAGTTGCAGTTGTAGTAGCAGCAATAGTAGGAGTTGTTCAAGAAATAATAGTAGTTGCTGTAGTTGCAGTAGTAGCAGCAACAGTAATAGTTTCAATACTAGTAGCAGAAGTAAAAGCAATTGTAATAATAGTTATAGTAGTAGTTGTTGTTGTTGTAGTAGTAATAGGAGTAGGTGCAGGAGTAGGTTTAGGAGTAGGTGTAGTAGTAGGAGCAGAATTTATACTAATTGTAGTAGTAGAAGTAGTAGTAGTAGTAATAGTAGAAGTAGCAATGGAAGTAGTACCAATAGTGGCAGTAGCAGTAGTGGTGGTGGTGGTAGTAGTAGTAGTAGTTATAGTAATTACAATAGTAAGAGTAGTAGTTGTGGTAGAAGTAGTAGGAGTAATAGTACTATAAGTAGTAGTAGTAATTGTGGTTGTAATGGTAGTGGTAGTGATAGTAGTAGTAATAGTAGTATTTATAGTGATAGGTGTAATAGAAGTAGTACTAGTAGTAGCAACAGTAATAGTAGTAATAGCAGTAGTAGTAGTTGTTGTAGTTATAGTACTAGCAGTAGTAGTAGTACTAGTAGAAGTAACAGTAGAAGTAGTTATTGCATTGCTACTTGTAGTAGTAGTACCAGAAGTAGTAGTAGTAATAGTAATAGATATTGTAGTAGTACTAGTAATATTAATAGTAAGAGTAGCAGTAGTAGTAGTCGGAGTTGTAGTAGTAGTAGGAGTCATAATAGTAGTTCGAGTTATCGTAGTAGTAGTAGTAGTATTAGGGGGGAAGGAACTGGTGACAAAAAGCTAACCCGTACTACAAAGCAAAAGACAAGCTAGCTAGGAGCTAGCCTAGCAAGAAGACAAGCTAGCTAGGAGCTAGCCTAGCAAAAGACAAGCTAGCTAGGAGCTAGCCTAGCAAGAAGACAAGCTAGCTAGGAGCTAGGCTAGCAAGAAGACAAGTTAAGATGTGACATCCTTTGGCAACTTCTGAAAAGGCTATGTCGTAGGATAAGATTTGATTTGGCAACTTCTGTAAAGGCTATGCCATAGGATAAGATAAGATTTGTAGTCTTTTGTAAAGGCTATAGACCTACTATAGCATAGGCTTACTGCAGCGCTGGTGTAAGCGCTTAGCTCATATTACCTACTGATGAAAGCGCTTACATCACTACGCCCACTATATAAGGGCCACTACCATTGTAAATGAGGCATCATTCCAGCAATAAGAATCTGAAAGTTCTCCCATATCTCTTTCTTATTTCTTGTTGCTTTCTCTACGATTGTCTTAAAACCATTCAAAACCACTTCAATGTTGCTTGAGTATTCGCTGTGAGGATCACAAACACCACGTGAAAAACCACATGGTATCAGAGCTTGACAAAGATATGGAGGAGTAAAACACTTCAGAGGTCGGGGTGCCAAGAGTTCGAGGTAAGGGATTGTGATTACCAAATTCCTATTTTCAACTACCGTGTTAAGACTTTGAGCTAAAATTCATAGTAGCTATCCTTCACCCTTGCGGTATTATGCGGATTAGGTAAGAATTTAGCTGGGAAAAAGAACAAGTCCTAACTTGGCAGCGAAGGCAGGAGGCCAATTGTAAGCCCAAGGGCACACTTGTGTGATCCCAGTATAATTCTGATTTAATCTGGAACTTACCCTTGGGTAATTTTAGTAGCTATGGATAATTAGTTCATATGTCTGAAGCATGGGAAAAATTCATTCAGGAATGGTATGAACATTCCCGAACTTCTAATCTTGTGTACCTTGACCTCACCTCAGTCTCAAAAGTTTCAACAAATTAGTTGGCTCATAATCTCTCTATAATTTACGACAAAACCTGTCTCTCATCAAAAGTTAACCTAGAAAACTTTAAGCAAATACTTGAACTATGTCATGATGTTACACAAGAAATCTCATGGTTAGAGGTTTCTTTGAGAACTCTCACAATTGCAGTCCTAGACAGCAGGACTCTGACAAAACAAGAGGCCCGAGAACTTGTACTTGAATCTATCAGGCAACTAAAACAACTTGAGGAAGAGATCTACACACAATTAGAAGGACCAAGCAGCAGCCTTGCCCAACTAGACAAGCTTCTCCACCAGCTCGAGAAGCGCGAATATAACACCCAAAGGCCTTAGGAGGAACAAGGAGAACTAAGGGTCTTTAGGGACCCATCCTATATACTTGAAGAAGAAAAATGAAGACTTAAAGGTTGATGGCATCAGGAATAAGCACTCGGGTGATTCAGGAGTGGCCATCTACCTCAACACCCTCTCGCCTGTTTGAAGATCAAATTCGGGGATACTGGAGGAGTCACAGGCACCTCCACACCGCCCAGCAGACAACAAAGAGGATGGGCAGATTCCTTATGGGGAGAAGTACCCCACAAAACACACTGGAGCAGCAAATCGACCCCCAGGTTCAACTAAAACTATCAATGCAGGAAAGAGCTGCAATAGTCAAGACAGAAGTCCTATACCACTCACGGAGGGACGATGCACACCATCGGGTGTACACGCACAGGTCAGAAGAAGCAATCCTGTGCATAAATAATGACCAGGTAGATTTAACCTTCATACAGGAGGAAAGCTACCACCAGCTGCGAAGGAGCGGGATGCAGTACATACACCTCGGCGTACTACAGCTCTTGATCCAGATCTTGCACCGACAGGAGGTCGATACGATGGCCCTGGTTGTCTTTTGGGACAATCAATGGACAAGAGACAAAGCCATATTGGCCACAATGGAAGTCGACTTGGCTAGAGGCAGCCGGATGGTCTATGTCATACCAGATGCTATGATTACCATTGGGGACTTCTATAGAAACATCCAGGTCTTTGTTTTAACTAGAGGATACAAAAATTGGCAGAATGGAGAATCCAACCTATTAATTACCAGAGGTCTTGTCGGAAGGTTGTCAAACACCCCAAACATAGGCTTCGCCTATGAGGTTCAAAGGGTTGTAGATTACCTAGCAATCCATAGAGTACACGCCCTGCCAGGGCAAAGATATTCAGCGGAGGCGCTGCAAGGGCGCAGCTGGGATGTTCCGCCAACCCAGATCTCTACCCCAGCTCAACTTGAAGAGGTAACTAGCAGTAGCGTCTTGGATGGAAGCGTCTCTCTACGCTTCGGCGGCTACAAGCCGGCGGTATTGCATAGGAGATCATGTTACAAACAGAGGGATGAGGAAGTCCCAAGTGATGAAGAGGAGCTTAGGGCCCCTCACATGCTCACCGTCCTGCTAGGAGAACAGGAGGAAGAAAGCGATGATGAGAGCTACTTCCACCGACTTCAGGATCAGGAGTTCTCCGAAGGGGACCTGGACTACCCATCCCAAGTCACAAAGTGGAATGTGTATCTTGATGATGAAGATCTTTCTCCTAAAAATGGCACGAATCGCAAAAACCCTCTTCCCCAGCATTCGGGCGAGGTATGGGATACACTAGGAGAGCCTAGTGGTAAATATGATTATTATGTAAAGTACACACCTCCTGAGTCGTTCTGGTACGATTATCCTGAAGCAAGCGGATGGGGTGATGATGAGGAGGAACCCGTCAGACCACCTTCTCAGCACACCGAAGAAGGTAACCCATGCCCCCCTCCTGATTCTAACATTATTGCAGTAGACTATGAAGCGAAAGAGCCAGAAATGGAGTACCCTGCTTTGAAAAAACTAACCGAACAATTGTACGCAAGTACAACGACTTCGGCAACGTCCCCAAGCAGGCCATCCCCAAGTAGACCATATATGCCCCCCACAGATGTTGCAATGGGTCCCCCAGGTTATCCACCAGCAACCAATACAACCCCATCAACATCCCGAGCAGTACCAACATTTGAGCAGCGAAGCCAAGGGAGGTTCAAAGGAGGCTTCAATAACGAAATGTGGATCCTCCCATCCGCACAGCAAAATGGAGGAGCCATGTTCGTGATCCTTGAGTAGCTCGGCCTTTTTGAAGATGCGTTCTCAAGGTGGGAAGCCATCACAAGGAACCACGTCGATAGCCAAGGGTTCACTGACGCCAGGGACAAAATCGAGTACATGGAGAACCTCTTAGGTGAAGTCGAAAGGCTCACCTGGGTGCAATGGCGCATGATGTACGGGGAATAATACCAAGCTATTATTGCAGCTGGAGAAGGAAGGGAAGGTACTCAGAATATCCTCTCCCAGATGAGGAGGGTATTCTCACTAGAAGACCCAAACTAGGGATCAACCCTGGCCCAAGACGCGGCGTACCGGGATCTGGAGAGACTTTCATGTGAGAACATGGAAGATATTCTGCTCTACATGAATGACTATCTCAGATTGGCAACAAAAACAGGGAGACTATTTGTTGGCACCGAGCTATCTAAGAAGTTCTGGCTGAAAATGTCGGGTGACCTGGGCCGAAGAATGAAGGCGGCTTTTGACCAAAAATATCCCGGAGTCAACATTGGGGTAATAACCAGAATTTTATTTGCCTACAAATACCTGGAGGAAGAATGCAAGGATGCCGCATTCAAAAGGTCCCTCACGGATCTTTCTTTTTGCAGCAAAATCCTGATCCTAGGGTACTATGCCAAGGAAAAGAAATATGGAGCCAGAAGAGCAAAGACATACAAAGGGAAGCCGCACGACACCCACGTGCGAATAGAGAAGAGAAAGCATCTTTTGCGCAACAAATGGTGCAAGTGCTATCTCTGTGGCAATGAGGGGCACTTCGCCAGAGAATGCCCTAATGACAGAAGAAACGTGAAGTGAGTTGCTATCTTCGAGCAACTCAATGTACCAAAAGAATATGACCTGATCTCCGTTCAAGAAGGGGAAGATCAAAGCGATGCTATCTTTAGCATCTCTGAGGGAGAAGATCCTCAGACTCTTCACAACTCCCTCAGCCCACTCATACATGAAGAGGTCATATATGTTCTTGGTGAGATAGAAGGAGGGTACCGGCCCCAGGTAACGCTGCTTGATTCCCAGGAAAATTATCTTCATTTCTGGCAGCATAATGATTACGTGCAACCACAAGAAGAGAGGTGCTCGTGCTGTAAGCGCCAGACAATGTAGAGGGTGAGGATTCACTACCCCAACTGCAGGGTTACTGCTTGTAACCTATGTGGACCGTATTACTTTAAAACGGTGGTCCCAGTCACACCAGCACCACCAGCACCATTCCCTTCACAAAAGTTGGTACAAGAACAACAAAACTACATTGCGTGGTGCGAAGGGGAGATTGAGCGGTTGAAGAGGGAGGTGGAATACTACAAGGAGAAAGCTCAGGAGCTAGAACTGGAAGCAAGCCTACGAAAGGATTGTGAGGAGCTCTGCAAGGAAAAAGAAGTGGAGGAAGGACTAGAGTACACCAGTGTCTTATTCAAAGAATGTGTCTACAAAACTGCGGCTGAAGGATTGACTCAACCAAAACCCGGCCCAAGGATGGTGAAAAACATGCTCTATAATATGAATGTTGAACTCGAAATATCTAACATCCCCAGGTTTTGGGTAAGAGCAATACTGGACACAGGAGCCACAACCTGCTGTATCGACGAAGCATCAATACCACCAGAAGCGCTGGAGAAAAATAGCTTTGTTGTGAAATTCAGCGGGATAAATTCAAGACAGACGGCACACAAGAAGCTCAAAGGGGGAAAGATGCACATTGGGGAAAACAGCTTCAAGATCCCCTTTGCATATAGCTTCAAAATGGAGTTAGGTGATGGCATCCAAATGATAATCGGATGCAACTTCATCAAGGCCATGCTGGGAGGGGTCAGAATAGAAGGTAATATTGTTACCTTCTATAAAAACTTAACTGTTATCAGCACTTTTCCTACAGCATTAATAGCTGCTGCAGTAGAGGAGCTCGAGCTGGAGGAAGACGAGTATATTGACATTCAATAGTCAATATATTACAGTGCAGGCGTTAGCAAAGAAACCTTCCTCAGCAAGTTCCAGCCCACAATGAAGAGGCTCAAAGAGGCGGGGTTTATCGGGGAAGACCCGCTCAAGCATTGGGCAAAAAATAAAGTAGTCTGTTATCTGGATATTAAAAATCTAGATTTTGTAATTGAAGATCGGCCACTAAAACACGTCACACCACAACTGCAAGACACATTCAGGCGGCATATAGAAGCCCTACTGAGCATAGGGGTCATCCGGCCTAGCAAAAGCTGAAACAGAATGACAGTCTTCATTGTCAACTCAGGAACAACCGTTGACCCAGCTACAAGCAAGGAGGAGAGAGGAAAGGAGAGGATGGTCTTCAATTATAAGCGCCTAAATGACCTCACCAAAAAAGACCAATATAGCCTCCCAGGGATCAATACTATCCTGAGAAGAGTAAGCCATAGCAAGGTGTATTCCAAGTTTGACTTAAAAAGCGGCTTTCATCAGCTGGCCATGCACCCGGACTCCATTGAGTGGACCACATTCTAGGTCCCTACAGGGCTATACGAATGGCTAGTCATGCCATTCGGCCTAAAAAATGCCCCCTTTGCCTTCCAGCGAAAGATGGATGCCTTCTTCAAAGGTACGGAGGATTTCATTGCTGTTTACATGGATGACATCCTCATTTTCTCTCAGACAAAGGAAGAGCACGCAAAGCACTTAGGTATCATGCTTGATATCTGTGAAGAACACGCACTCGTCTTGAGCCCCTCCAAGATGAAGATAGCGGTAACAGAAGTAGAGTTCCTTGGAGCCATTATTGGCAACAAGAAGATCAGGCTACAGTCGCACATTATCAAGAAGATCACCGAGGTGCAAAACAAATCTCTGATATCGAAAAGAGGGCTACGCTCTTGGCTCAGAATTCTGAACTACGCCAGGAACTACATCCCAAATTTGGGAAAACTCCTCAACCCACTCTATGCTAAGACCAGCCCAATTGGCGAAAAGAAAATAAATCAACAGGACTGGGCCTTAGTGGACCAAATCAAACAATTGGTCCAACAGCTGTCGGATCTAGAAGTACTTCCAACAGGAAGCTATATTATCCTCGAAACAGACGGTTGTATGGAGGGATGGGGCGGAATATGCAAGTGGAAGCCATGCCAGTATGACTTGAGGTCCACTGAACATGTTTGTGCTTATGCCAACGGAAAATTAAATCCGCTCAAATCAACCATTGACGCGGAAATATATGCTGTAATGCATTCCCTAGAAGCCCTCAAGATATATTACTTGGACAGGAAGGAACTGACTATCAGAACTGACTGCCAAGCCATCATAAGCTTCTTCAACAAGTCCCCTAACCATAAACCTTCCAGGGTCCGGTAGATAGCTTTCACAGACTATATAACTTGGATAGGCATCCCAGTACACTTCGAGCATATTGACGGAAAGGACAATCAGTTAGCTGATGCCCTATCCCGTTTATTATCTTGTTTAGTGTGTGCAGGATGGCCAAACGTGGAGGATCTCGACACCCTGAAGCTCGCAGCAATGGCAGTCCAAGAAGTCCAGACAGCCCTTGACAACACGCAGGACAAACACGCCAGGCCCACGACAGTAGCACCAGCAGTTACAGCGCTCCAACAACTCTGTGCCCTTCACACTATCAAATTACGGGAGTGCGAGTGACTGAGAACCCTGGACCGCTTTTGGGCCACCTGGTACCCCGCAGTTTCCCAGATTGACCAACAGCTCCAGACTGCTCTCCGATTAGTCCAAGATGCCGTTTCCCGAACCAACAACTTACCACTATCCAACAGCAAGCGGAAGCATGGTGGGGGGGAAGGAACTGGTGACAAAAAGCTAACCCGTACTAGAAAGCAAAAGACAAGCTAGCTAGGAGCTAGCCTAGCAAAAGACAAGCTAGCTAGGAGCTAGCCTAGCAAGAAGACAAGCTAGCTAGGATCTAGCCTAGCAAGATGACAGGCTAGCTAGGAGCTAGCCTAACAAGAAGACAAGCTAGCTAGGAGCTAGCCTAGCAAGAAGACAAGCTAAGATGTGACATCCTTTGGCAACTTCTGAAAAGGCTATGCCGTAGGATAAGATAGGATTTGGCAACTTCTGTAAAGGCTATGCCATAGGATAAGATAGGATTTGTAGTCTTTTGTAAAGGCTATAGACCTACTATAGCATAGGCTTACTGTAGCGCTGATGTAAGTGCTTAGCTCATATCACCTGCTGATGTAAGCGCTTACATCACTACGCCCTCTATATAAGGGCCACTACCATTGTAAATGAGGCATCATTCCAGCAATAAGAATTTGAAAGTTCTCCCATATCTCTTTCTTATTTCTTGTTGCTTTCTCTACGATTGTCTTAAAACCATTGAAAACCACTTCAAGTTTGCTTGAGTATTCGCTGCGAGGATCACAAACACCACGCGAAAAACCACAAGTAGTAGTGGTGGTGGTGGTGGTGGTGGTGCTACTAGTAATAGTAGTTGTACTAACAGCAGTACGAGTAGGAGTAGGAGTTCGAAGAATCCAGAGAAGGAGTCGAAGGTCATGATTAGGTTCGGTGAAAAGAAAGAGAAGTTGCCCGCAGAGCGCTTTGAATCATCTCTTTCTGAACAACTTGTATGAAGAAGATCGATAGAAAGTAATGAATCAGCATCATGAAGTTGCATTTATTAGTATCGCAATAGTAGTAGCAGTAGTAGTAGTGGTAGGAGCCGAAGTTGGAGAGTAGTAGTAGTAGCAGTTGTTGTAGTAGTAGTATTAGTAGTATACTACTATGACTACTACTGCTGCTGCAGCTTCTGCTACTAATACTCTGACTACTACTACTATTGCTACAACTACTACAACTACTACTACTTCTTCTGCTGCTGCTACTACTACTACTAATACACTACAATTGTATCTACTACTGCTAGTATTACCACTACTACTCTTACTGATACTACAACAACTCCTATTGCTACTTACCCTACTACTACTAGAATCATTGTTGCTACAACTTCAACTATTATTACCACTACAACTATTGCTTCTACTACTACTCCAACTACTAATATTACAACAACTACGTCTCCTACTACTCCTACTGCTAATGTTATTACAACTCCTACTCCTACTAGTCTTACTTTTGCTTCAACTCCTACAAATATTACTACTATGACTACTACTATTGCTACTACTACTGTTGGTACTAATGCTCAAACTACTACTGCTACTCCTATTACTATTGCTACTGCAAAAACTACTACTGCTACTACAACAACAACAACTACTACTACTACTTGAACAACTACTGCTTGTGCTGCTGCTACTACTACTAGTACTGTTACTACTACTATTGTTACTACAACAACAACAACAATAACAACAACAACAACAACTACGACTACTACAACTACTACTCCTACTACTACTTTTTCTACTACTACTACTACATATACTACTACTACAACCACAACTACAACAACAACTACTACTACAACTACACCTATAGCCACTATTACTATGACTACTGCTACTTCTACTACTACTACTCTTATAACTACTACTACAACTATTACTTCTTCTGCTACTGCTGCTCCTACAACAACTACAACAACTACTACCACAACTACTGCTACTCCTACTGCTACTAGCACCCCTACTACTAAAATTACTGTAGCTACTACTACAACAACTACTATTATTGCTACTCTTCCTACTTCCACTACTTCTGCTGTTAGACCAACCAATACTGCAACTACTATTGCTACTCCTACTGCTATTACTGCTGCAAGACCAACCAATACTGCTGGTACTGCTACTACTGCTGCTTCTGCTATCGCTCCAACTACCTTTGTTGCTGCGATTGCCACTAGTACAACTACTGCTGCTACTGCTATTATTACTACAGTTACTACTGCTACTACTACTGCAACTACTATAGCTACTACTACTGCTACTACTAATACAACAACAACTACTACTGCTATTACTACTTCTAATGCTACTATGATTGCTACTACTACTACTACAACTACAACTACTTGGGCTACTATTGCTACTACTACTACACCTAGTGCTACTACTATCGCTAATAATACTATTAATGCTACTACTACTCCTGCTACTATTGCTACTTCAACTATTGCCACTACTGCTACTGCTGCTACAACTACTATTACAACAACTAGCTCCTACTATGACTACTACTACTACTAGTACTACTGCTGCTGCTGCTGCTACTCCTACTACTACTATTGTTACAA
Organism: Trichopus zeylanicus subsp. travancoricus; assembly: GCA_005019695.1. NCBI lineage: Eukaryota > Viridiplantae > Streptophyta > Magnoliopsida > Dioscoreales > Dioscoreaceae > Trichopus > Trichopus zeylanicus. The sequence continues at coordinate 34,384 of RXID01014887.1, read as the reverse complement.
TTACTACTATTGTTATTTCTACTACAGCTAATACTACTACTGCCACTACGACTGCTACTGCTACTACTACTATTGCTACAGCAACTATCGCCACTTCAGCTACTACTACTACTCCTACTACTACAATAACTACTACTAGGACTATGACTACTACTGCTGCTGCTACTACTGCTGCTGCTGCTAGTACTGCTTCTTCTATTCCTGCTACAACTACTACTACAGCTAATACTACTACTATTGCTACTACGACTGCTACAGCTAATGCCACAAGTATTCCTACTACTACTACTACAACTACTACTAGTACTGCATCTTCTATTACTGCTATAACTACTACTACAACTAATAATACTACTACTATTGCTACTACGACTGCTACAGCTAATGCCACATGTATTCCTACTGCTACTATTGCTACTGCACATACTATTATTACTACTACTGCTACTACTACTGCTGCTACTGCTACCGATGCTGCTGCTGTAACTACTGCTAATAATACTGGTAATACGACAACTAATACTGTTACTACTACTACTACTACAACCACTATAACTAGAACTGCTTCTGTTGCTACTACTACTAATACTACGGATACTACTATAGCTACTACAACTACTACAATTGTGACTATTACAACTAGTACTACTGCTACTACCACTACTACCACTACAACTACTACAACTACTACTACTACTATGACTATGACTACAACTACTGCTACAACTACTACTCCTTCTACTACACTACTAAGACTACAAGGACTACTACTACTACTACTGCAACTATTACTACTCCTACTACTACTGCTACTACTGCGACTACTTGTACTAATTATACTACTACTGCTACTGTTGCTACTACTACTATGACTACTGCTATTGTTACTCTACTATAACCAGTCCTACTTCCACTACAATCAGTACTGCGACTACTACTTCTACTATTACTGATATTACAACTAGTACAACAACTAGTAGTCCAATTACTGCTACTATTGCGACTATAGATACTGCCACTACTACTAACACTACCACTACTACAACAACTATTACTACTTCTGCTCCAGCTACTTTTGGTGCTGCTTCTACTAGTGCAACAATTACTACTGTTGCAACTGTTACTACTGTTGCTGCTAATACCATGACTACTACTCCTATAACTATTGGTACAACTACTACTACTACCACACTACTACAACTACTACTATGATAACTACTGCTACTATTGCTACAGTTGCTACTGCTACTACTACAACCACCACTCCTATTACTATTGCTGTTGCTGCTACTGCTACAACTACTATTATTGTTGCTACGACTACTCTTGCGACCACTACTTTTCCTGCAACTATTACAAGTGCTGCTGCTATTACAGCAACAACAACTACTACTACTGGTTCAACTACTGCTACTGCAACAACAACAATTGCTGCTTCTACAATTACTACTATTATGACTACCACAACTACTACTGCTACTGCTATTACTGCTACTACTAATGCAACTATTATTGCTTCTGCTTCTGCTACAACTACTAGTACAACTACCAATACTAATACTACTAATACCACTGCTGTTACTGCTGCTACTACTATAGGTAAAACTAATTCTATTGCTACTACGACAGCTACTACCACTACTATTACTACAACTGTGACTATTGCTATTGTAACTACTGCCACTACTGCTATTGCTGCTACTACTACTATTACACCTACTACTGTAAGTATTAGTACTACTACTACTACTCCTACTGCTATTACAACTGCTACAGCTACCACTAGTCCAATTATTGCTGCGATTCCTATTACAAATATTGCCACTACTACTACCACTACAACTACTGCTACTACTACCGCAACTGCTAGTATTTCTACTGCTATTGCTACTGCTCCTACTATTTCTGCTGCTACTATTACTCCTGCTACTACTACTGCTACTACTACAACTACTACTGCTAATATCACTATGACTACTATTACTACTACTATTATTGGAACGATGACTACTCGTACCGCCACCACTACTATTATTAGTGCTTCTACTTCTACTGCTACTAGTAGTGATACCACTATTACTGGAACTACCATTTGTACTACTACTACTGGTACAACTACTACTACTGCTACAACAACTACTACTACAGATGCTACAACTACTACTATTGCAACTACTATAACTGCCACTACACTACTACAACTACTACTACGATAACAACTACTATAGCAGCTACAACTGCTACAACTGCGACTACAACTACCACTCCTACTACTACCGCAACAACTACTACCACAACTACTCCTACTATAATTGCAACTGCAACTACAACTACTGTTACGACTAGTACTACTACTATTCGTGCTTCTACTCCAACAACTACACCTATTGCAACTACAACTGCTACTACTACAGCTAATTCTGCTTCTATTCCAACAACGACTGCTACTGCCACAACTACTGCTACTCCAATTGCTACTATCGCTATAGCTACAATTGTCACTACTGCCACTATGATTACTATTACCAATGCTGCTACTACTAATCAACTATTGTTACCACTACTGCTACTACTGCTGCTACTGCTACTACTACAACAACAACTACTACTACACCTACTCCTATTACTACTACTACTCCTCCTCCTCCTACTACTACCACCACTACCACCACTACTACTACTACATCTAGTACTACTACTACTAATTTTTCTTCTTCTTCTACTACTACTGCTACTAGTACTACTATAATAACTACTATTACTATTACAACAACTGCTATTGATAATACGACTACTACTACTACTACTATTATAATATTACTTTTGCTGCTACTACAGCTGCTTCTACTCGTATTACTACTATTACTACTTCTATTACTGCTACTACTACTACTTCAACTACTACTGCTACAACGACAACTCATACTACTACTACTACAACTACTAAAACTATTAATACTACTACCACTACAACAACAACAACAACAACTATTACTACTACTACCCAAACAACTAATATATCTACTCCTACTACTACTTCAACTACTAATACTACAACAACAACTACTACTACCGCCACTAAAGCTACAACAACAACTACTACTCCAACTACAAGTACTGCCATTACTGCTCCTACTACTACTGCCACCACTACTACTACTATTACTACTGTCCCTACACCAACTCCTACTTCTATTACTATTCCTACTATAACTTCTACTAATACTACTACTACAACTACTACTACACCTACTACTTGAGCTACTACTACTGTTGCAACTAATTCTACAACTACTACCCCTATTCCCGCTACTAATACTACTACTACTATTTCAACTACTACTACAACTACTCCTGCTACTCCTTCTACTGTTTCGAATACTACTTCTACTACTACTCCTCCTGCTACTACTACCACTATGAGTTCTACAACTACTGCTACTACTACAAAAACTACTACTACTACCACTCTGGCTACTAGAACTATTATTCCTATTGCAACTTCTGCCAATGGTACTACTACAACTACTACTACATTATCTACTTCTGCTACTACTACTACTACTACAAGTACTACTTCTACCACTACAAGTACTACTGCTACTGTTATAGCTAAAACTACTTTTTCAAAGACATCTATTACTGCTACTTCAATTCCTTTTACTAATACTACTACTACAACTAAGGATACTACTACTATAATTTCAACAACAACTACTACTCCTCCTCCTGCTACTACTACTATGACTACTACTTCTAATTTCAATACTACTACTCCCGCTATTACAACTACTACGACTACTACTGCTACAAAAATAACTACTAATACAATTACTACTACTACAACTACTACTACACTAGTACTACTTCTACAACTACAACAACAACTACTACTACCTTAACTATTACAACTACTGCTACTCCAACTACACTTCTACTAAAACAACTACTACTGCTACTCTTGCTACTACTACTTCTAGTTCAACTATGACTCCTACTACTGCTACAACTAGTACTACTACTTCTACTACAACAACTACTACTACTACTGCAACCACGACTACTACTGCTACTGCTCCTACTACTACAACAGTTACTGCTACTACTACTTTGGCTACTACAACTACTAGTATTGGTACTACTACTACTACTACAACAACAACAACCACTACTACTAGTAGTAGTATTCCTATTGCTACTACTACAACTCCAACTACTACTACTACAACTTCTACAGCTACTGGTATTACTACTACTGCGACTGCTACTACTATTGCTATTACTACTACTACTACTACTATTACTACTACTACTACTACTATAACCTCTATTACTACTAATACTGCTGCTCCTACGACAATTACTAAAAATTCTCCAACTACAACTACTAATACTACAACTACTACTACTCCAACTACTACTCTACTACTTCTACTGCCACTACTACTAATTCAACTGTTACTACTTCTACTATTACCACCAGCACCACCACCACCACCACTACTACTACAACTAAAACTATTATAACATCTACATCTACTACTACTATTACTGTTACTCCTACTATAACTATTACTATCACTAATACCACTACTACGGCTACTACTACTACTTCTAGTACTACTGCTACAATTGCTCCTACAACTCCTCCACCTACTACTACTACTACTGCAACTACTACTGCTACAACTACCACTACTACTCCTACAACTACTACTAATGCCACTACTTCTCCTACTACTAGTAGTACGGCTACTACAACTACTACAAATTCTCCTACTGCCACTGCTATGATGACTACTGCTACTTCTACTATTATTTTTACTATTACTACTACTACTATTGCTGCTACTACTACTATTACTACAACTACTGCTGCTCTCACTACTTTCGATACAAATACTTCTACTATGACAATAACTGCTACTACTACTACTTCAACTGCTATTACTACAACTGCTACCACTACTTGCACTACTACTACTACTACTACTACTATTGCTACTAGTACTACTACTACCACTTCTACAGTTGCTTTTATAGCTACAACAGGTACCACTACTACTACTTCTACTGGTATTACTACTACTACTATTGCTCCTACTGGTACATTTGCTATTGCTACTACTACTACTACTTCTAATACTGCTACTTCTTTTGCTACTTCTACTTCTACTCCTACAACTTCTATTACTACTACTATTATATCTTCTGGTACTATTACTACTGCTATTACTACTGCTGCTACTAGTATTATTGCTACTACCACTATTCTGACTAATTTTGCTACTCTCACATCTACTACTACAACAACAACAATATTGCTACTATTAGTAGTACAACAATTGCAGTTGTTATTGCTGCTACAAGAACTACTACTATGACTTCTACTGTTACAACAACTACTATTGCTACTAGTATTGCTACTAGTACTGCTACTATTGCCATTGCTACTTCTACAACTACTACTCGTGCTGTTACTATTACTGCTTGAACAACTACCATTATTACTGTTACTACTACTGCTGCTACTAATACTACAACAACAATAACTACTACTAGTACTACTATAGTTACTACAAAAACTACTACTAATACTGCTACTGTGGCTATTATTACTACTACTATTACTACTATTGAGGGTGCTACTTCTACTACTCCCATTACTAGAACTAATACAATGGCTACTCCGCTACTGCTGCAACTATTACTTCTACCACCGCTACTACTGCTCCTACTACTACTGCTACTACAACTACAACTACCACGACTACTACTATTGCTACAACTTCTGCTACCACTACTGCAACAACTACTATTACTACTACTACCACCACTATTGCTGCTACTTCCGCTAGTAGTACTACTACTACTTTTGCTATTGCGTCCACTACTACTATTACCACTACTTCTACTGCTACTGTAGCTACTACAACTACCACTGCTACTCTAACAGCTACTGCTACTACTACAACTACTACTACTCCTGCTACTACCCCTGCTACTTCTACTCTATTGTCACTACTACTATTACTACTACAACTACTGCAACTCATACTACTTATCCTACTACTATAGCTACTTCTACTACTTCTTCTACTAGTACTACTGCTATTGCTACTACTACTACAACAACAACAACTATAGCTACTACTGCTGCAGCTGCTACTACAAATCCTGTTGTTGCTACTATTGGAAATACTACTACTATAGCAACGAATTCTCCTGCAACTACAACTTCCGCTACTACTACTACTACTACTACTACTACTACTATTAATACTACTAATACTACTAATACTACTACCACTGCAGCAACTACTGCTACTACTACTACTCGTTTAATAACTTCTACTACTTTGCTACTACTGCTCCTACGACTGATACTACAGTTGTTGCTGCTACTCATAATACTACTACCACTACTACTGCTACTGCTACTACAACTATCACCACAATAACTACTACTATTACTACTACCAGCACTACAGCTATTATGACTACTACTATTACTACTACTACTACTGCTCCTGCAACTACATCAACACCTGCTACTATGACTACTATGACTACAACTACTAGTACTACTACTAGTACTATTGCTACACTACGACTACAACAACCACTACTAGAATTACTACTGCTCCAATAACTACAGCTATTAGTACAACAAATAATACAACTACTCCTACTGCAAATATTACTACTCCTACTACAACTATTACAACTACTAATACTATTACTCCTACGACTGCTACTACTACTAGTGATACTACTCTACTACTTCTACTACCACTACTACTATTTGTCAAATTACGACTACTAATACTACTGCTACTACTACTACTACTACTACTACTCTACTACTTCTCCTACCACTACTAATAATTCCAGTGTTATTACTTCTCCTACTACCACAGTAGCTATTACTACTTCGAGTACTACTACGAATACTACTACTTCTACTATTCCAACTACTGTTGCTACTTCAACTACTTCTACTACTGCTACTGCTTTTGCTACTACTACTGCTACTACTACTACGACAACAACAACAACTACTACTCCAGCTACAACTATGACTATTACAACTTCTACTACTGCTACTATAGCCGCAGCGGCAATTATTAGCACTACAATGGCAACTAACACTAGTACTACGAATACTACAACAACAACAACTACTACTACGACTACCGCTACTGCTACTACTACTACTACTACTATTATGGCTGTAACCAATACTACTACTACTACTATTACTACTGCAACCAATACTACTACTACTACTGCTCTACTACTACAACAACAACTACTACCACGATGGCTGCTACTACTATTACTCCCGCTACTAGTACTACTATGATTATTACTATAATGTCTATGACTACAACTAGTAATACTATAACTACTACTGCTACTGCTACTACTAGTACTACAACTACTTCAACTACGACTACTACTGCTACTTCTACTAATACTGCTACTAGTACTACTTTTACTACTGCAATCACTATTACTACAACTACTACTATCCCTACGATGACTTCTGCAACTGCTACTATGACTACTATTACAATGATTGCTTCTTCCACTACTACTACTTCAACTACTACTACTAGTGCTGCGACTACTACTACTACTACAACACTACTATGACTACTACCACTACTACTTCAACTACTACTACTACTTCTACTGCCGCTACTACTACCAATACTACTACTCCTACAACTATAACTACTAATACTAGTACTACTACTACGATTGCTACTACTATGCCTACCGCTACTACTACTACTAATACTACTCTACTACTTCTTCTACCGCTACTACTAATTGTCAAACTACGACTACTAATACTACTGCTACTACTACTCCTACTATTGCTCTACTACTTCTACTACCACTACTACTAATTCTAGTGTTACTACTACCCCTATTACTACAACAAGTATTACTACTTCGAGTGTTGCTACTAATACCACTACTACTCCTCCAACAACAACAACAACTACTACTACTACTTCTACTATTGCTACTACTGCTACTACTACCACAACAATAACTACTACTACTACTCTAGCTACTACTACTACTATAACTATTACAACATTTACAACTGCTAGTACAGCTGCGGCGGCAACGACTAGTATTACTACGATAAATACTACTAGTACTACAAATACTACAACAACAACTGCTGCTACTAGAAAAACAGCTATTGCTACTCCTACTACTACTACTATTACTACTGCAACCAATACTACTGCTACTGCTACTTTTACACCTAGAACAACTACAACAACAACAACTACTACAACAACTATAGTAACTACTACTACGATAACTGCTAATACTATTACTCCAGCTACCACTACTACTATGATTACCACTACAACTTCTAATACTACTAGTAATACTACAACAACTACTGCTACTACTAGTAGTACTGCTACTACTTCAACTACCGCTACTATTGCTACTTCTACTGATACTACTAATAGTACTACTTTTACTACTACAATCACTATTACTACAACTACTACTATGCCTACGATGACTTCTGCCATTGTTACTACTACTACTATTACAATGACTGCTTATGCCCCTTCTACTACTTCAAATACTACTACAGCTGTGACCACTACTACTACTACTACAACAACAATAACTACACTACAATGACTACTACCACTACTACTTCAACAACTGCTACTACTACTACGACTACTTCTACAAATACTACTACTCCAATGACTACAACTACTACTCCTACTACTGCTACAACTACTATGACTATTAATACCAATACTATAGTTAGTACAAATTCTCCTACTACAGCTACTAATACTGCTACAGCTGCTACTCCTGCTACTACTCTACTACTTCTACTACAACTACTACTAATGCTACTTTAAATACAACAACTACTACTATTGCTGGAACTACCACTAATGAAACTACTACTATAGCTAATACTACGACTACTCATACTCCTACTACAACTACTGCTACTACTAGAGACAAAAACAACTACTACTAATATTACTACAACTACTTCTACTACTACTGCTACTGCTACTACTACTACTACTACTACAACAACAACTCTACGAACTATACGACTGCTGCTGCTCCTACTACTACTAACTACTACTACAAACGACAACAAACAACAACAACAGACAACACAAACAACAACTACTACTACTACTACTACTACTACTATAACAACTACTACTCCTCCTATAACTATTACAACAATAACTACTACTACCACTGCCACTATGGCAACGACTGCTACCCCCACTACTACTACTACAACAACAACAACAACAACTACTACTACTATTACTATAACAACTACTACTACTTCTACTCCTCCTACTACTCCTATAACTATTACAACAGTAACTACTACTACTACTGCCAGTATGGCAACAACTACTACTACTACTGCAACTCCTCCTCCTCCTCCTCCTCCTCCTCCACCTTCTACTACTACTGCTGCTAGTACTACTGCTACTCCTATAGCTACAACTACTACTACTACAACTACTGCTACTGGTACTACTACTCCTGCTATCACTAACACTATGATTAGTACTACCATTACTACTGCAACTACTACTATTATTGCAATTGTACTACAACTGCTACTTCTACTTCTAGTACTACTACTACTAGTGCTGCAACTACTCCTATTGCTACTCCAAGTATTATTATTTCAAATACCATGGCAACTACTTCTACTACTACTACTACTTCCACTGCTTCTACAACTACTAATGTTGCTACCGCTACTATTGCAACAACCACTGCTACAACAACAACTACTATTGTGACTTCTACCATTCTAATAGTACTACTTCTACTCCAACGACTACTACTACTTTTGCCACTACTTCTTCTAAAACTAATGCTGCTCTTACTACTAATGCTACTAATACTTCTATTACGACAATAACTGATGCTACTGCTATTACTTCAACTACTACTGCTACTAAGACTACTATTTCTACTACTACTACTACTACTTCTTCTTCTTCTTCTTCTTCTTCTACAGCAGACTTCTACCATAACAGGTACTACTACTACTGCTACCTCGATTGCTACTACTACTAATACTATAATTAAAGCTCCTACTGTGACTGCTGTATTGCTACTCTTACAACTGCGACTTCTACTATTGCTACTTTTACTACTACTACTACTTCTAGTCCTACGACTACTATTAATCTTCTATTATGGCTTCTGCTACTATTACTAATACTATTCCTACTACTACTGCAACTAGTACTAATACTATTGCTGCTACTACAACTACTACGACTACTACAACAACTACTACTACTACTACAACAACAACAACAACAACAAGAAAAACAACAAAAAACAACAAACAACTATCAGAACTACTACTAGTAGTACTACAATTGATGCTGATGCTACTGCTGCTGCAACAACTACTGCTAATACCACAGCTGTTGCTACTTCTTCTATTACTACTACTACTACTATAATAAATACTACTAGTTATATAACTACCACTAATACTATTACTACTACTACTACTACAAAGGCTGCTACTACTACTACTACTACTAGTACTAGCACTACTACCGCTACTACTACAACAACTACTACAACAACAGTTAATACTACTACTACTACTTCTACTACTAAGGCTACTACAACTACTAGTACTACTACTGCTGCTGCTATAGCTACTACTGCTGCTTCTACAACTACCCCTACTACTACTTCTACTACTGCTACTACTATGACTGTTACTACTCCTATGACAATTACTAAAAATTCTCCAACTACAACTACTAATACTGCAACTACTACAACTACTACTCTACTACTACTCTACTACTTCTACTGCCACTACTACTAATTATGCTGTTACATCTTCTACTACTACTACCACTCGCACTACCACCACCACCACTACTACTACTACTACTATTATTACTGCTACTGCTACTGCAACTATTACTATCACTAATACTAGTACTATGGCTACTATTACACCTTCTATTACTACTGCTACTACTGCTAATAATGTTGCTACTGCAACTACTTCTAGCACCATTGCTACTAAAACTGCTCCTACTACTACGACTATTACTACTTCTACTACTACTTTTACTATATTACTACTACTGTTACTGCTGCTGCTACTTCTAGTGTCACTACAACTGTTGCTGCTCTTACTGCTTTTGCTACAAATACTTCCACAATGACAATAACTACTGCTACAGCTACTACTTCAACTGCTATTACTACAATTGCTACCCCTACTTGCACTATTGCTACTACTACTACTACTATTGCTATAGGTACTACTACTATTGCTGCTACAACTACTTTTAAGGCTACAACGGGTACCACCACCACTACTGCTACTAGTAGTACTACTACCACTTGTAATATGGCTTCTTCTCCTGCTACTTCTACTACTACAACTACTATTACTACTACTATTATGGCTTCTGCTACTACTACTTCTACTACTACTACTACTACTACAAATATTATTGCTACTACTATTACTTTGACTAATTCTACAACTATGACGTCTACTACTACAACAACTATTACTACTACTACTAGTAGTACTACTGTTCCAACAGCTGCTGCTTCAACAAATACTACGACTTCTATTGCTACAACTACAACTACTGCTACTACTATTGCTACGACTGTCGCTGCCACATCTACAACTACTACTCATGCTACTACTACTACTACTTGAACAACGACCATTATTACTATTACTACTACTACTACTATTACTGTTACTACCAATACTACAATAATTACTACTACTACTTTTAGTATAGTTACTACAACTGCTACTACTTATACCGCTACTGTGGCTACTATTACTACTACTACTACTAGTGCTACTACTGAGGCTGCTACTTCTGCTACTACCACTACTAGAACTATTACTACGGCTACTCTTGCTACTACTACAACTATTACTTCTACCATCCCTACTACTAATCCTACTACTACTGCTACTACAACTAAAACTACCACTACTACTATTATTGCTGCAACTTCCGCTATCGCTGCTACAACTACTGCTATTACTACTACTACTACTACCACTATGTTACTACAACTGGTAATGCTACTTTCGCTAGTACTATTACTACTGCTGCTACTACTTCTACTACTACTACCACCACTACTTCTATTGCTACTATGGCCACTACAACTACCACTACTACTATTACTACTACTACTACTACTACTACAACTACTGCTACTCCTGCTACAATCACTGCTACTTCTACCACTGGTACCGCTACTATTACTATTACCACTAATACTTCAACTACTACTACTGCAATGCCTACTATTTATCCTACTAATACTACTACGGGTACTTCTACTGCTTCTTCTACTACTGTTGCTGCTTCTGCTGCTATTATTACTACTATAACTATAGCTACTACTGCTGCTGCTGCTACTACAAATATTGCTATTGCTACTATTGGTAATACTAGTACTACTGCAACAAATTCTCTTGCAACTACAACTTCTACTACTACTACTACTAATACTACTACCACTAATACTACTACTACTACTACAGCTGCTACTGCAACTAGTACTACTACTCTAACAACTTCTACTACTGCTCCTACGAATAGAACTACTGTTATTGCTGCTACTTATACTACTACTACCACTACTATAACTACTACTACTACCACCACTACAACAACTACTACTACTAGTACTACTACTACTATGACTACAACTACTGTTGCTGCTGCGACTACAACAACACCTGCTACTATGACTAGTATGACTACTACTACTAGTACTACTACTAATACTATTGCTACACTATGACTACATTAACCACTAATAGAATTACTATTGCACCAACAACTGTAGATATTAGTACTGCAAATAATACAACTACTCCTACTACCACTACTACTACTCCTACTATAACTATTACAACTACTAATACTACTCCTACTACCACTACTACTACCCCTACTACAACTATTACAACTACTAATACTACTCCTACTACCACTACTACTACTCCTACTGCAACTACTACTACTCCTACGACTGCTACTACTATGCCTAACGCTACTACTACTACTGAACTATATTACTTCTACTACCACTACTACTAATTGTCAAACTATGACTACTAATACTACTCTACTACCACTACTACTAATTCCAGTGTTTCTACTTCTCCTACTACTACAACAGTTGTTCCTACTTCGAGTACAACTACTTATACTACTACTAATCAAACTACTATTCCTACTACTACTAGTTCTACTATTGCTACTACTACTGCTGCTGCTGCTGCAGCTACTACTACAACAACAACTACTATTACTACTACTCCAGCTCCTACTACTACTATGACTATTACAACTTCTACTACTACTATAGCCATGGCGACAAATACTAGTACTTCTACGGCAACTACTACTAGTATTACTAATATTACAACAACAACCATTGCTACTACAACTACCACTACTGCTACTCCAACTACTACTACTGCTACTCCAAATACTACTACTGCAGTTACTACTACAGCCAATACTACTATTGCTGCTACTTCTACTGCTACAACTGCTACTACTACAACAACTACTACTACTACAACTATAGCAACTACTACTACGATGACTGCTACTACTATTACTCCTACTACTACTAGGACGATGGTTACTACTACAACTTCTATGACTACTGCTAGTATTACTACAACAACTACTACCACTGCTACTACTAGTACTACTACTACTACTACCATGGTTCACGGTTTCGGTCGAAACCGAAATGTTTAGGCTGAAACATTGCGGTTTCGGCCGAACCCGGGCTGAAACCCTAAAAAAGACTTCGGTTTAGGGTTTTGGCACTGCAGCAGAGAAGGCGGCGGCTGCGGGCGCATGCAGGCGAGGGCGAGGGTGGCTGCGGTGACTACGGGCGAGGGCGAGTGAGGGCGGCGGGCTCGGGGCCGCTATGGGTGACTACGAGCAAGGGCGGGTGAGAGTGGCTGTGGGCGACTGCGGGCGAGAGTGGGCGAGGGCCATGCACTGCGGGAAACTACGGGCAAGGGCGACGTGCTTGGGCAGTCGACAGGCTGCGCGGGGCGGGCACTGGGCGATCAGGACAGCCGCAGGGCGCACGGGCCAGTCGCAGGGCGCGCGGAGCGACTGCAGGGAGCGCAGGCCATCGGCGGTGAGCGCAGGGCTCCAGCGGCGAGCTCGGTGCATGCATGGCGAGCTCGGAGCTTGTATGGCGAGCGCAGCACGTGTGGGGTGAGCTCAGCACACGCGGGGAGACTACAGCGTGTGTGAGGCAAGCTCGGCATGTGCGGGGCGATCGTAGCATGTGTAGGGTGAGCTAAGTACGCCGACGGCGAGCTCAAGGCGCTGGCGGTGAGCTCAGAACATGCGGGTGAGCGCAGAATGCCAGCGGCATCCTCAGCACACTTGGGCCGACCGTAGCTCACCCACGACGCCCACGGCTAGCTCAGGGCTCAAAACCAGCATTTTAGACATGTCCAGCATCCCTATGTGGCATCTCCGGCATCTCCAGCGAGCTCAGTAGCCCAGCATCTCCGGCAGCTCCGCCAGCGAGGGCAGCTCAGCCGCCGAGCGCAGCTCCCCCCTCGAGCACAGGTTGGCCGGTGACGATGCTTGCCCCCGCTCTCGGTTCGGTTTAGGATTTATTATGCTGGTTAGTTTTATTTAATTAATCACATTTTATTCAGTTAATCATGATTTACTATGCTGCTTTACTTTTTTCTCCGAGAATCACGGGGAGGTGGCTTTCAGTTGGTCGGTTGGTCGGTTGGTATTGGCTGATTAAGTAATTTGTTTAATGCCCGTGAATCACGGGTTTCGATTGTGGGTCCTATGGCTTATTTATACTTAGTGTAAGATGTTTACACTTCGCAGATGATTTCATTTGTGTTCTACTATCTTAGTGAAAGAGTTTTGTAGACCGGCCAGCTATTTCTGTTTTAGTTGCAGAGGTATGAAATTTTTCATTCAATAATTGATGTATCATAATTTTTAGTTTTTGTTTATGCTACTTGATGTATTAGATATACTATGTATGTTGAGACTTGAGAATTAAATTGAAACAGGAAAGATCAAATTATTTATTTTTATGGATCCGTTCAATTTGCATTATGCGTATTATGTATTTAGTTAATCGAAACAGTAATATGATCAATTATCCAAAATTAAGTTAGATTTGCTGCTTAAAATACATATTAAATTATTAAATTATTAAATTATTTAAGTTACATAGTAAAATATTAAATTAATAAATTATTTAAATTACGTATTAAATAATATTTTTTGTATTAAAGTGTATAACAAAATAGTAAATTATTAAATTATTTAAATTACATATTAAATTATTAAATTATTCAATTATTCAATTAGTAAATTATTTGAATTATGTATTAAATTACGTATTAACTTATGTATTTTCGTATTAAATGATATTAAAAAAATATTAATCTATGGATTAAATTATGTATTCAATTACATATTTTGTATTAAAATATGTATTCAATTATGTAGTATGTTTTAAGTTGTGTACTGAATTAGTAAATAAATAATATATTATGAATTAAATTACGTATTTTGTATTAAAATATTTATTTCGTATTAAATTATATAATAATATATGTAGTAAATTATGCAGTACGTATTATGTATTAAATTATATATTATGTATTATATATTAATTTATGTACTAAAATATGTTTTTTGTATTAATTTTGCTATTAAAATTATGTATTAAATTATGTCGTATCTATTACATATAAAATTATGTATTATGTATTAAATTATGTATTGCATATTAAATTATGTATTAAATTGTAAATTATGTAATTTGTATTAAATTTTGTATTACATTATGTAATATGTATTAAATTATCTATTATGTCGTACATTATATATTAAATATTAAATTATGTATTAATTATATACTATGTATTAATTTACCTATTAAATTATGTATTACGTATTATGGATTAAATTAACATGGAAATTAGATAATAAGTCAAGAAATATGTTAGTAAATTATAAATCCTAAAACATAAATCCTAAATATAAAATAATTTATTGTTGTGTAAATTAGTTATTTTTTAATAAATTCTTAAATTATGTATTGTGAAAATAGAGTTTTTTCCTTAATCATAGGTAAATTTTCTTCTGTCACTACTACTATTGTATTGCATTTGGCTCCAAGGCAAAACATGCCTTGCGATGATGATATTGCATGGCAACACTGTGAATCAGTGAATATAGAAAATCGTACAGTTCGTTACAAATGTTGTGGTCATGTGCTTAGTTCTAGAATTACAAGATTAAAAGAGCATTTAGGAGGAGTCACCGGCTCAGTTCGGCCATGCGAGAAAGTCTCGAATAATGTGAGACAAACATTTCGGACAATAGTCCAAACTGGCAGAGAAAATAGAAGAAAGGAGAAGGCCAAAAAATCATGTTTTGAGCATGAACTTCTCAACCTCCCTAATCCAGATCCCCGGCAAATTTCTGATGAAGAAGATGACGATTCTGAGGTTCAGGAAGTACTTCATGAAAGTCGAAGATTGTACAAGGAAACTCAAGGTGGTGCTGGCACTTCTGGCATAATTCAAGATCGTCGAACTACTAGTTTTAGAGAGCCACGTACACAGTGACACACACCTGCCCCTTCAGGAGTAAAAGGATATTTTCATCTTCCTGACATCGGATCTATAAATATTTCTCTAATTGACCCATTTCTACTGAAACCAAGAGATGATACTCAAATAAATTTCAGAATAGCATAAACTGGTTTTCGGAAGGCAAAACAGTGGTTGGGTAAGGCAGTATCGAAATTTTTTTTCTACAACCATGTTCCATTTCATTTAGCAGATGGCGGTTACTATCATGAAATGATACGTGCCACTCAAGAGGTTGGCCCAGGAGTTCCTCCACCAAGTTCTCGTGAAATTTTTGAAAAGTATCTGAATCTTGAAATTGAAGAGATGAATGCATTTATCCAGACCTTCCATAAATATTGGGATGAATTTGGGTGTACCTTGATGTGTGATGGATGGAAGACACAAAATAGTAAAGATTTGCTAATTTTTTTAGTATATTGTCCTGAAGGGACCATTTTTCTCAAGTCAGTTGACATAACAGGGGAGTCGTAGACTGGTAATTTCTTATATCATCTGATTGATAGTGTCATTGAGGAGATTGGGGAATCAAGAGTGGTACAAGTCGTAACTGATAATGCAACTCCGCTGGTATATGCTGGGAAAAAGTTAATGCAAAAAAGAAAACATCTTTTCTGGACACCTTGTGCAGCTCACTCTATTGACTTAATGCTGAAGGATATGGGTAAGGATCCTGATATTAGAAAAGTGGTTGAGTAGGGCCAGAAGTTGACGTCATTTATTTATAACCATGCTTGGTGTCTTGAACTGATGGGAAAGGAAACACGAGGATGAGAGATTATTAGGACAGGCATTACTCAGTTTGCTACACAATTTATCTCACTGGATTCCCTGTATACTCACCGGCAAGCACTGAAGAGATTATTTACCGGTGAAGAATATGATGCACATTATTTGAGGCTGAAACGGTCCGAGAAAATACTTTCTGAAAAATTCTACAATCAAGTCATAGACGAAAGTTTTTGGGAATCAGTTGAAAAAGTAATAGGAATCTTCAGTCCATTAGTTAAAGTGCTTCGAATTGTTAACTCAGATGATCATTCGCAAATGGGGTTCTTATATGAAGCAATAGAATGAGCAAAATTGCAAATAATATGACATATAGGAACAATTGAATTTCGCAAATTGGAGAAGATTATTGATCATCGTTGGGACAAAGCATTATCCAAAGATATTCATGCTGCAGGTAATTGAGTAAAGAGTCATTTTATAGGACTTTACTAAGTTATAATGATACTATTGTTGATTCATATTTAATCATCTTGTATGGTACTTTTTGAATCCAATATTTTAATATGGCGATGAGGTCAACAATAGTAATACCATTCTCGAAAAGCTACGGAATATAATCGAGCGGATAGAGCTAGATATAAGAACAAGAATATTGGTATTGCGCGAGGTAAATTATGCATTAAATATTTTTTACATAATTAAGAAAGTTCTTAACTTGAGTACGTTCATTACACAGGCCGACAATTTGAAAAATAAAGTCAAGGACTTTGACACACAACAAGCAATTATAGATATTAGGGGTGATACTCCTGGTATAGTTGATATTCAATAATTATACATATTTGTTAATTAAATCTATATCAAGTTATTAATAATTTTTTCTCATAAATTACAGCTAGATGGTGGAGTATTTACGGGCGGCATGCAGCACCTAATCTTGCAAAGATAGCCATCAGAATTTTAAGTCAAACTGTTTCAAATTCACAATGTGAGAGGCATTGGACAACTTTTGGATTGATCCATACGAAGACTAGAAACAGACATAAAATGGACAAATTGGAGAAATTTGTTTTCTGCCATTATAACATGCATTTAAGAGTGTGAAACTTACAGAGGAGAAGATCACCAGAGGATCATGTAATCGACCTGTCTACCATATTCGAAGATGATGATCCGCTGATAGAGTGGATTCGAGAAAGAGAAGAACTTGTCTTAAATCATCTTGATACACAAGAAGCTATTCACTGTCTCTTAGACGAAGAAGCGGAAGAGGAAGCTGACAAAATGCAGAATACTTCTGATACAAGTGATAATAGCAATGGTGGTACAACTGGTGACCCCAATTTTCAACAATCACAATATGACGACTCATCTTCTTCTGTTCCACAGTATGGAGTAAATGAGTTTTTTGACTCTAATTTATATGGCGGTTATGTGCCACAATATCCATATAATTCGCATGGTGGGCAAGATGTTAATCAAGGTCCAACAGATAATGCGAGCTATAGCTACTATGATGGTTATCGGAGCGAGATGTCTTCATACAATCTAGGATATCATCAGTCAATACAGGACCAGACCACTTCCTACTATCCACATGCTGAACAATACTATCAATCACAACTCCATCGTACTGATGAGTATGGTGATCAAGAATATCAATCTTTTCAAGATCCACCTCGGAAAGCATGTGGTTATAAGAAGTGGATTTATATCATGTATGAAATGATGTTTTCATTATTGTCTTAAATTGATATCTTATTGTAATTTTATGCCATTTAAATTTAATGTCTATATGGTTTATTTTATCGCATGATAATTTATCTATTTCGTTACGACAATTTATTATAATCTTTTCCTTCTGACATATTTTTTATTATCTATTTTATGTTCATAAATACTGACAATTATAAGATAATTATTTTTGAAATAGATAATAGCAAATCCGAATGATTATATTACAGTTCCAGACCAAGTGACACTGCAAGCAGGAAAAATAATTATGTCAATTCTTCGCCAAAAACTTATATTTTATCGTAGAATGATTCCACCTTCGGCCTATGATCTACTTGGACAAAGCCTTAATTGAGCAAGCATTACAAGAACTTGGAAGAGTCAATGATCAAATTTATCGGCCCTCTCAACAAGGTTCACTTCATGCTATCAATCAGTGTCTTGCCGTAATTTCCCCTGAACACTTCGCACAATGTGATATTTATTTTTCATGGGTTATTGGACCACTTTTACTATGTGTTGTTAATCAATATGGTTATCATTTTTATTTTGGACCTTCGATGTATGGTTATACTCGAGAACCATAGCCACGAGATCGCGCAGAGCTAGTTGTTCTGGCTCGTATGCCTACAAATGCTCATCCGGATCATCCAGGTACTGAATTCGTAATTCCACACCCAGATGTTCCAAGCTCAACCGATGATGACAACGATGATTAGTTGTATTATCTTAGAATTTATAAATTATGTATGTGTGAAATACATTTTAATGAAAAGTTAAATTTTCTTATGTTAATTTTTAAATTTTAATCATATTCATATCATTTCTTGTATATTTTTTTAATACACTAATATATATTAAAAGTAGACAATATCAGTGACTAACTATCAAAATTAATTTTAATTAGCTTGAATAATATTTGAAATTATTGTAAAATTAAGTATAAATTCATTCATAATTTTTTAAATTTTTTCAAATTTTTTCTAATATTTTATCGTATTTTTAATTTGAAGTCAAAGCACAGTCAAAATATAGTCAAACTCTGGTCAACACCCAATTAATAATTTAAAAAATTCTTTAAGCTGAAACCGAAACCGTAAACCATGACTACTACTTCTACTAATACTACTACTAGTACTACTTTTACTACTACAATCACTATTACTATGACTACTACTACGTTCACGATGACTTTTGCCGCCACTACTACTATTACTTCAACTACCGCTACTACTGCTACTTATACTAATATTACTACTAATACTACTTTTACTACTACAATAACTATTACTATGACTACTACTATGCCCACGATGACTTCTGCCGCCGCAATAGTACTACTATTACAATGACTGCTTTTGCCACAACTACTACTTCAACTACTGCTGCTACTATGACTACTACTACTACTACACTACTACCACTACTACCACTACTATATCAACTACTACTACTACTACTACCGCTACTACTACCAATATTACTACAACTACGACTACAACTACTATGACTATTACTACTAATACTACAGTTACTACAAATTCTCCTACTATAGCTACTAATATAGCTACAACTACTACACCTACTACTACTCGATGACTTCTACAACCACTACTACTAATACTACATTTAATACTACTACTACTAGTACTACTACTACTACCACCACCACCCCCACCATCGCCGCCGCCGTCGCCGCCGCCACCACTGGAACTACTACTATAGCTACTACTTCTACTTCTACTACTGCTACTACTGCTACTACTACTACTACAACTACGACTGCTACTACTACTACCACCACCACCACCACCACTACTACTACTCCATTTACTACTACTCCTATCAAAATTATAACAATAACTACAGCTACTATTGACACTATGGCAACAACAACTACTACTACTCCTCCACCTTCTACTACTACAGCTGCTACTACTGCTGCTAATCCAATAGCTACTACTACTACAACTACAGCTACTACTACTACTTCTCCAGCCACCACTAACACTATGATTAGTACTACCATTACTACTACAACTACTGCTGTTATTGCAACTACTTGTACTACAACTGCTACTTCTACTTCTACTACTACTATTACTAGTGTTGCTACTACTGCTACTACTGCTACTGCTACTACTGCTACCACATCTACTATTATTTCAAATGCCATGACAACTACTTCTACTACTACTACAACTTCCATTTCTACTACTGCTACTATTGTTGCTACTGCTACCGTTACGACAACCACCGCTACAACAACTACTCTTACTATTACTATTCAACTAGTACTACTCCTACGGCTACGATGACTTCTGCCGCTGCAACTACTACTATTATTACAATGACTGCTTCTGCCACAACTACTACTTCAACTACTACTACAATTGCTGCTACTACTACTATAGTACTACGACTACTACCACTACTGCTTCAACTACTACTACTACTTCTACTACCGCTACTACTACCAATACTACTACTCCTATGACTACAACTACTACTCCTACTACTGCTACAAATACTATGACTATTACTACTAATACTACAGTTACCACAAATTCTCCTACTAAGCTACTAATACAACTACAACTACTACTCCTGCTACTACTCTATGACTTGTACTACCACTACTATTAATATTACTTTTAATACTACTACTACTACTAGTACTACTACTACTGCTACTACTAGCACTACTACTACTAGTACTACTACTACAATTGGAACTACAACTATAGCTACTAATACTACTTCCACTACTGCTACTGCTACTACTACTACTACTACTCCAACTACTACTACTCCTATCACAATTAGAATAATAACTACTGCTACTACTGCCACTATGGCAACAACTACTACTACTGCAACTACTTCTACTACTACCACTACTACTCCTCCTCCTCCACTTTCTACTACTACTGCTGCTACTACTGCTGCTACTCCTATAACTACTACTACTACTACAACAACTACTCCTCCTACTACTATTCCTGCTATCACCAACACTATGATTAGTACTGCCATTACTACTACAACAACTACTAGTATTGCAACAACTTGAACTACAACTGCTACTTATACTTTTACTACCACTACTACTAGTGCTGCTTCTTTTGCTACTACTGCTGCTACAGCTACTCTACTATAGCTATTATTATTTCAACTACCATGACAACTACTTCTATTACTACTACTACTAATGCTGCTACTGCTACTATTACGACAACCATTGCTACAACAACTGCTCTTACTACTACTACAAATACTACTACAACTACCACTATTGCTGCTGCGGCTGTTGTTGCTGTAACTACTATGACAACTACAGCTACTGTTGCTATTAATACTATGACTACTACTACTCCTACTACTAATGCTAGTATTACTAACAGTACTAATACTACTACTACTGTTGTTGCTGCTACTACTATTGCTACTTCTGCAACTTTTGTTGCTAGTATACTACTACTACTCCTCCTGTTGCTGCTACTACAACTACTACAGCTACGACAACTGCTACTACTTATGCTACTACTAGCGCCACCGCAAGAACTTCTCCTACTACTACTATTACTACTTCTACCTCTGTTGCTCTTACTGCTACTATGACTACCATGACCAATACAACCACTACTACTGCTACTACTAATGACTACTACTCTAACAACTTCTACTACTGCTCCAACGATTGCAACTATTCTTGTTGTTGCTACTCATACTACTACTACCACTACTACTACTACCACCACCACTACTACAACAACAACTACTACCAGTACTACTACTACTATGACTACCACTACTACTACTACTGCGAGTACAACAACACCTGCTACTATGACTACTATGACTAATACTACTAGTACTACTACTAGTAGTACTAGTACTAATACTACTGCTACACTACAACTACAACAACCACTACTAGAATTACTACTGCTCCAACAACTACGGCTATTAGCACTACAAATAATACAACTACTCCTACTACCACTACTACTGCTCCTACTGCAACCACTACTACTCCTACTACAACTATTACAACTACTAGTACTACTACTACACCTATAACTGCTAGTACTACGCCTAACGCTACTACTACTACTAATACTACTCTACTACTTCCACTACCACTACTACTAATTGTCAAACTACGACTACTAGTACTACTGCTATTATTACTCCTACTACTACTCTACTACTTCTCCTACAACTACTACTAATTCCACTGTTACTACTTCTCCAACTACTACCATAGTTCTTACTACTTCGAGTACTACTACTACTCCAACTACTACTTCTACTTCTACTACTTCTACTACAATTGCTACTGCTACTCCTCCTCCTTCTGCTGGTGCTGCTACTGCAAATACTGTTGCTGCTACTACTATGACTACTACAACTGCGACTGCCACTACTAATATTACTATTGTTTCTATAACTACTACTACTAGTACCCTTACTAATACTACTGCTACTGTTGTTGTTACTACTATTTCCACCAAGACTCTTGCCACTTCTACTAATACTGCTGTTACTGCTACTACTGCTTCTGTTGCTATTATTACTACTATTGATACTACTGCTACTTCTACTACTGCTACTACTTCTACTACAACATTTACTAGTACTATTGCTGCTACTTCTACTACTACTTCTACTACTACTATTACCACTACTTTCGCTACCACTGCTACTACTACTATTATTACTACTACTAGTACTACTACTACGACGACTCCTACTACTACTATACTTAAAACTACTACTACTACTACTATTACTAATACAACTACCGCCACTAATGCTACTGTAGGTGCTACTACAATGGCTACTACTACAACTACTACGGTGATAACCACTATTACTACCACAACAACTACTACAACTACTGCTATTGCTACTATTGCTACTACAACTTCCACTACTTCTACTTCTACTACTACCTTGCTACTTCTACTGGAACTACTACTACTACTATTGTTGCTAATACTACTATGACTATTCTTCCTACTACTACCGCTGTTCTTGCTACTGCTTTTGCTACTACTTGTTTTGCTACTACTGCAACTACTAATAATACTTCAACTACTACAACAACAACTACTACTATTATTATTGCTACTACAACTTATCCTAATACTCCTCGTACAACTTTTACTTTCACTACAACAACAACTACGACTCTTGCTACTCAAATTACTACATCTATTGCAACTACGACTACTACTACTTCTACTACTACTACCACCGCAATGACTAATTCTACTACTGCTACTTCTATTACTACAACTACTGCTCCTACTACTATCATTACTACTACTAAAACTCCTACTACTACTACTACCACTACTTCTGCTGCTGCTACTACTACTATAAAAACTACTACTACTATTACTGATACTAGTGCTACTACTTCTACTGCCATAATATCAACAACAACAAAACCTACTACAATTACTATTTCTGTGACTACTATTAGTACTTCAGTAGCTACTACTACTACAACAACAACAACTACTATTGCTACTACTACTACTACTATGACTACTACTACTACTTCTTCTTCTTCTTCTACTACTACTACTACTATGACGACTACTACTACTACTACTACAACAACAACAACAACAACAACTATTACTACTATGATGACTTCTACAACTAAAACTAAAGCTACTACTATTTCTACTACAACAGCTATTACTACTAGTACTACTATGATGACTTCTACAACTAAAACTAAAGCTACTACTATTTCTACTACAACTGCTATTACTACTAGTACTACTCTTTCTACCACTAATACTCCTGTTGCTGCTACTACTACTCCTACTATGCTATTGCTACTATAACTACTACCACAACTACTACCATGGTGACCACTACTACTCCTCCTGTTGCAACTATTGCTACTTCTACTACCACTCCAATTGCTATGACCACCACTCCTACTACTACTACAACTACTGCTACTACAACTACTACTTTGACTTATAATACTACTACTCCTGTTTCTACTACTCTTGCAACCACTACTACTCTAACAACTAATACTACAACTCCTACTACTACTGCTACTACTACAACTACTGCAACTACGACTACAACAACAACAACTACTACTAGAACTACTACAACAACTACTACCACTACTTCTACTACAACTACTGCTACTTCTACTACTACCACTATGGCTACTGCTTCTGCTACTACTGATGCTGCTACTGCTGCTACTGCTACTACTATGCTACTACTACTACTACAAGCAGTAGTACTACTACGACTACTACAACAGCCACCACCACTACTACTTCTTCTACTACTACTTTTACTACTACTGCTGCTACTTCTACCACTACTACTGCTGCTACCACTACTACTGCGACTACAACTAGTTCTACTATTCTTGCGATAACTACTACTTCAACAAGAATAACTGCTACTATTGTTACTGCTACTACTGCTGCTACTGCTATGCTACTACTACTCCTACTACTGTAGTTACTACTATTGCTACTACTGCTACAACCCCACTACTACTACTATTATTACTACTACTATTACTCCATTTCCTCCTCCTCCTACTACTTCTACTATGACTACTACTACTGCTGCTGCTGCTGCTGCTACTGTTGCCGCTACTACTACTACAACTACTAATGCTAATACTATCTTTACTATGACCGCTATTACTACTACTGCTACAACAACAAAATCTACTACCATTACAACTCCAATCGCTATGACAACTACTGTTACTACTGCTACTATCACTACTGCAAAAACTACTACTATAACTCCTATTGCTATGACTACTACTCCTACAACTACCACTATTTCTAATACTAATACTACTACAACTAATACTACAACTACGACTGCCACTACTGCTACTACCACTATTTCTTAAACTACTCCTACAACTGCTATTGCTAAGACAACAACTCCTACTACTACCATTGCTTCTAATACTACTAATACTACTACTACTACAACAACAAAAATAACAACAACTACTACTCCTCCTCCTCCTCCTCCTGCTATTACTACCACTGCCACTACCACTGCTACTACTACTATGACTACTACAACTACCACTACCACTACTTCTGCTCCAACTACTTCTACTAAAACACTCCTACTACTTCGATTCCTCTTACTACTTCTACTACTACTATGGCTATTGCTACTCCCACTACTACTACAACTACTACACTCCTACTACTACTCCTCCTCCTCCTCCTCCTCCTGCTACTACTACTACTACTACTTAAATAACTTCTACTACGACAACTACTGCTAGTAGTATACTTTCAACCACAACTAGTACTGCCAATATTTCTACCCCAACTATTGCTACTTCTACCACTACTACTGCTACTACTACAACTACTACAACTACCATTATTACTACTACTACAACTGGCACTAGTGCTACTTCTTCACATACAACAACAACAACAATAACTACTACTATAATTACTACTATCACTACTACTACTGCTACTACTATTGAAGCTACTACTTTGGCTACTACTACTTCGGCTATTACAGCTACTACTACTACTACCATTATAACCAATATTACTACTACCACTACTACTACCACTACTAATGCTTCAACTACCACAACTACTACTACAATTACAACTACCACTACTACTATGACCACTACTATGACTACTACAACTATTGTTACTAGTACTACTATTTTTGCTACTACTGCCACTTCTACAACTACTATCACTACTACTACTATAGCTGCTACTGACTACTACTACGACCACTATTACTACTATTTCTGCTATAGCTGGTGCAACTACTCGACTTCCCATACCTCTACTACTACTACTGCTGTGGCTACTAATACTTTTACTATGGCTACTATGATCACTGCTACTACTTTTGCTACTAATACTACTACTTCTACTAATACCACTGTTACTACTACTGCCAAGGCTACTAATAACACTACCACTACTACTACTACTATGACTACCACAACTACAAATACTGCTACTCCCAGTACAACTTCTACAACTATAATTACCACTAGTACTACTACTACTATTACTATAACTACTTCTACTGCTACTGCAGCAACTACTACTATTACTACTTCTACTACTACCATTATTACTACTGTTGCTACAACTACTACTACTTGTACTACTATGATCACTACGACTACTACAATAATAACTACTACTGCAACTACTAATACTTTTGCTACAATGTATACTACTACTTGTACTCCATCTGATACAACTACTACTACCACTTCTTCTACTAATACTATTACTACTACTGATACTACTTTTGTTACTACTATTGTTACTAGTATTACTAGTAATAATGCTACTACTGCTACTACTGTTACTATCACTACTAATGCTACTGCTACTACTATTTGTTACTACTGCTAATATTTCTACGAATGCTACTATCACTACTACTACTACTATTGCTACTACTGCTACTGCTACTATACTACAACTACTACTACTACCACTATTACTACCATGATAACTATTACTTTTCCTCTGCTCCTTCTTCTTCTACTACTACTCCTATTACTACTACCATATTCTCCTACGGTTACTACTAGTACTACTACTTCTACAACAACTACTACTATTTCTACAACTATTGCTACTGATACTACTAGAGCTACTACAATTGCTACTATTGCAACTATTGCTACCACCCCCACTATAGCTGCTACTACTACGAATACAACTACTATTACTGTTGCAAATGCTACTACTGCTATTTCTCCTCCTCCTCCACCTCCTACTACTACTACTTCTACTACTACAACTACCACTACTACTACTACTAGTACTACTATTACTACTACAACTACTACCACTTCTATGACCACTGCTACTTCTACTACTACTACTACTTCAGTGGCTGCTACTACTCAAGATCTCATACAACTACAACTATTGCTAGTAGTACTGCTACAACTACTATTACTACTACTACTGCTACTACTACCGCTGCTGCTGCTACTATACTACTATTACGGCTACCATGAATAGTTCTACTACTGCTACCACTATTGCTACTATAACTATAACTACCACAACAATTACTACCACTGCTAGTACTACCATGACTACTACTATAACTATTGCTACCACTACTATGACTGCTATTACTACTACCACTTCTGCTGCCAATATTACTACCACTACTACTCTGACTTCTACTACTACTACATCTACTACCGCTACTTCTACCACTCCTACTACTACTACAAGTACAACAGCTACTACAATAATTGCTACTGCTAGTCCTACTACTTTTACTACTTCTATTATGACTATTGCTACTGCTACTACTACTACTACTACTATCATTGCTACTACAACTACTACAACTACTATAACTACTACAACTACTATAACTACAATTACTAGTTTTACTACAACTACAACAATAACTACTACTTCTACTACTATTACTACCATAAAAACTACTACTACTACCACAACAATGACTACTTTAACTGCTACTTCTACTTCAACTACTACTATTACCACCACTACTAGCACTACTGCTACCACTACTTCTACCATTACAACTTCTACTACTCCTATTCCTACTAGTGCTATTGCTATTACAATAACTTTTACAACAACAATAACTACTACAACATCTACCTCAACTACTACTAATATTAGTAGGGGTAGCAGTTGTGATAGTAGTAGAAGAATAGAAGAGGTAGCAATAGTAATAGTTGTAGTAGCAGTAGCAATAGTAGTAGTAGCAGTAGTAGCAATATTAGTAGTAGTGGTAGTAGTTGTAGTAGTTGGAGTAGTAGTAGTAGTAGCAATAGTAGTAGTAGTTGTCGTAGTAGTAGTAGTAGAAGTAGTAGTACTAGTAGTAGTTCTACGAGTAGTAGAAGTAGTTGTAGAAGTAGTAGTAGTTGTAGTTCTAGTAGTAGTAGTAGTACTATCGTGTGTAGTAGTAGTAGTATAGCAGTACTAGAAGTAGTATTGCAGTAGTAGTAGTTGTTGTAGTCAGAGTAGTAATATGAGTAGGAGTAATAGTTGTAACAGTTCTACTATTAGTAGTAGCAATTGTAGCAGCAGTTGTAATAGTAGTCATAGTAGTAGTTGGAGTTGTAGTAGTAGTAGGAGTAGTAGTAGGAGTAATAGTATAAGTTGTATTACTAGCAACAGTAATAGAGGTAGCAGAAATAGTAGTAGTAACCACAATAGTAGCAGCAGTAATGATTATAGTAATTGTAGTAGTAGAAGGAGTAGTAGAAGTAGTAGCAATAGCTATAATAGTAGTATTAGTAATAATAGTAGTTGTAGGAGTAACTGTAATAGTAGCACTAGTACTAGTTAATATACTAGTAGCACTTGTAGTAGTAGTACTAGTAGTAGTAGTACTAGTAGTAGTAATAGTAGTAGTAGTTTTTGTTGTTGTAGTAGTAGTAGTAATTTTAGTAGTAGTACTAGTAGTAGTAGTAGTAGTAGTAGTAGCACTAGTAGTAATAGTTAATATACTAGTAGCACTAGTAGTAGTAGTTGTTGTTGTTGTTTTTGTTGTTGTTGTTGTTGTTGTTGTAGTAGTAGTAGTAGTAATTTTAGTAGTAGTAGTAGTAGTAGTGGTAGTAGTAGTAATTTTAGTAATAGTAGTAGTAGTAGTAGTAGTAGTAGTAGTAGTAGCAATAGTAGTGGTATTAGTAGTATTAGTAGTAGCAGCAGTTCTTGTATAAGTAATAGTTACAATGGTAGTAGTATTAGTAGTAGTAGTAGTTATTATAATAGTAGTAGTAGTAGTGGTAATTGTGGTAATAGTAGTAGTAGTGGTAGTACAAGTAGCAATGATAATAGTAGTAGTGGTATTTGTTGTTGTAGTAGTAGAAGCAGCAGCAATAGTAGCATTAGTACAACTAGTAGTAGTAGAAGTTGCTATTGTTGTCACAATAGTAGTAGTGGTAATAATCATAGTAGTAGTAGTGGTAGTTGCAGGAGCAGCAATAGTAGTAGTAGTTGCAAGAGCAATTATAGTAGTATAAGTAGTAGTGCCCTGAGTCGCAGTTACTGTAGTTGCAGTAAAAATAGTAGTAGTGGCAATAGCTGCCAAAGTAGTAGTGTTGTAGTTGTAGCTGTAGTCACTATAACAGTAGTAGCAGTAGGAGTATTAGTCATTATTGTAGTTGTAGTAGTAGTAGTAGTAGAACTACTAGTAGTAATAAGCATAGCAACATTAGTAGCAACAATAGTAGTAGTTATTGCAACAATAATAGTTATTATTGTTGTTATTGTAGCTACAAAATCAATTGTAGCGGTGCCAATTGTTGTTATAATAGTAGTGGTAGTAGTAGAGTAGTAGTAGTTGTAGTCATTATAGCAGTAGTAGTACTAGTAGTAGTAGAGTAGTAGTAGTAGCAGTAGTAGCAGTACTAGTCGTAGCAATAGTACTAGTTGAAGAAGTTGTAGTAGTAGGAGAAAAAGTTGTAGCAGCAGCAGAAGTAGCAATAGTAGCAATAGTTATAGTAGTAGTCGTAGAAGAAGTAGTAGTAGTTACAATAGAAGTTGAAACAGTAGCAGTACTAGTAGTAACAATTGCAGCTATAGTAGCAGTAGCCATAATAGTTGTAGCGGTAGTTGTACTGGCAGTAGCAGTAGTAGTAGTCGTGGACCTAGTAATATTACTAGTAGTAGTTGGAGTAGTAGTGGCAATAGTAGTAGCAGCAGTAGGAGTAGTAGTTGTAGTTGTAGATGTTATGGTAGTCACAAAAGTTGTAATAGTAGTAGTGGTAGTAGCAGTAGTAGCGGTAGAAGCATTAGTAGTTGTAGTAGCAGCAGCAATAGTAGTAATGATAGCAGCAGTAGTAGTGGTATCAATAATCGTAGTAGTTGTAGTAGTAGTACCAATAGTAATTGTAGTAGTAGTTAAGGTTGTTGTACTAGTTGTAGTAGAAGTGGCAATAGTAGTAGTAGCAGTAGTGTTAGTTGTAATCAAATTAGTAGTTGTAGCTGGAGTAGTAGTAGTAGTCATAATTGTAGTAGTAGCTGTAGTAGTAATAGTTGTAGCAGTAGTAGTAATGGTAGTAGGAGTAGAAGTATTAGTAATAGTAGTAGTTGTTGTTGTAGAATGAGGAGTAGTAGTAGTTGTTGTTGTAGCATGAGGAGTAGTAGTTGTTGTTGTTGTAGTGCAAGTAGTAGTTTTCATTGTTGTACTAGTAATAGCCGAAGAAGAAGAAGTAGTAGTAGTTGTCGTAGTTGCGATAGCGGTAGTAGTAGCAATAGTATTTGACGTAGTGGCAGTAGTAGTAGTAGTAGTACTTGTTGCAATAGTCATAGTAGTAGGAGGAGGAGGAGTAGTAGTTGTAGTAGTAGTAGTTATGGTAGTATAAGCAACAACAACAGTAGTAGCAATTGTAGTAGTATAAGTATTAGTAGTAGTATTAGCAGAAGTAGTTGTTGTTGTAGTAGTAGTAGTAATAGTCGTAGTCCCAGGAGTAGTAGCAGTAGCAATAGCAACAGGAGTCATAGTAGTAGTTGTAGGAGTACTAGTAATAGTAGTAGTAATAGTAGTACTAAGAGTAGTAGTAGTTGCAGTAGGAGTAGTGTTAGTAGCAGCAATAGTAGTATTAGTAGTATTAATAGTACTAATAGTAGTAATTGTAGGATTAGTAGTAATTCTAGTAATAGTGTAGCAGTAGTAGTAGAAGAAGAAGAAGAACTAGCGCAAGTCATTATAGTGGAAGTAGCAGGAGTTGTTGTAGTTGCAGTAGTTGTAGTAGAAGTAGCAGTAGCAACAGCAGCAGTAGTTGTTGTAGTAGTAGCGGTAGTAGTTGTAGTAGTAGTACGAGTTGTAGTAGCAAGAGTAATAGCAAGTATAGTAGCAGTAGTAGAAGTTGTTATCGTAGTAGTAGTAGCAACAACAACAATAACAGTAGTAGTAATAGCAGTAGTGGCAGCAGTTGTAGTAGTAATAGCAGCAGTAGTATTAACAACAGCAATAGGAGTAGTAGTAGCAATAGTCGTTGTGGAAATAGTAGTAATCGTAGAAGAAGCAGTAGTAGTAGTAGCCGTAGTAGTAGTTGTAGGATAAGTAGTAAGTTTAGTAGTAGTGGAAGCGGTAGAGGCAATAATAGTAGTAGTAGTAGAAGGAGCAGTATACGCAGCAGCGATAGTAGTAGCATTATTATCAGTAGTAGTTGTATTAGTAATAGCAACATAAGTGGTATAAGTAGCAATAGTAGTAGCAGTAGTCGTAGTAGTAGTAGTAGTAGCAGTAGTAGCAGCAGCAACAACAACAGCAATAGCAGCAGCAGCAGTAGCAATAGTTATAGGTAAAGCACTAGTAATATAAGTAGTAGAAAAAGTAGCAGTAGAAGTAGTAGAAGTAGTACCTGTAATAGTAGTAATAGTGGTAGTAGCAGGAGTAGTAGTAGGATTAGAAGTAGTAGAAGAAATAGAAGTAGTAGTAGTGGTAATAATAGTAGTATTAGTAATAAAAGTAGTTGTAGTTATAGTAGTTGTAGTAGTAGTATTTACAGTAGTAGTAGCAATAGTTGTTGTAGTAGTATAGTAGTAATTGTTGTTGTTGTAGTAGTAGTAATATTAGTAGTAGTGGTATTAGTAATATTAGAGTAGTGGTAGCGGTTGCCATAGTAGTAATAGTAATAGTTGTTGTTGTAGTAGTCATAATAGTAGTAGTAATAGTAGTAGTGATTGTAGTACTAGTATTAGTAGTATAAGTAGTAGTAGTACTAGTAGTATTAGTAGTAGTAGTAGTAGTAGTAGTAGTAGTAGTGGCAGTTGTAATGGTAGTAGTAGCAGTAGCAATAGTACTAGTAGTAGTAGCAAAAGAAGTTGTTATTGTTGTCACAATAATAGCAGTAATAATACTCATAGTTCTAGTAGTTATGGTCATTATAGTAGTAGTGGTGGTGGTAGTGGCAGTTGTAATGGTAGTAGCAACAGTAGCAATAGTACTGTAGTAGTAGTAGTAGTTGGAGTAGTAATAGCAGAAATAGTAGTAGTAGTAGTATTATTATTATTATTAGAAGTAGTCATAGTAGGAATAGTAGCAGAAGTAGTAGCAATAGGGGTGCTCGTTGTAGTAATAGGAGTTGTCATAGCAGTGGCAATTGTAGTAGCGGCAGTAGTAGAGTAGTAATCGTCACTATAGTACTAGTAGTCGTGGTAGTGGCAGTAGTAATAGTAGTAGCCAAGTTAAAATTAGTAGCAGTAGTAGTGGTAGTCGTAATAGGAGTAGCCGTGGTAGAATTATTAGTACTAGAAGTAGTAGTAGTTGTTGTTGTACTAGTGGTAGTCATAGTAGTAGTAGTAGTCATTGTTGTTGTTGTTGCTGCTAATGTTTTGGTAGTGGAAGTAGTAGTGCTATTATTAGTAGTTGGAGTGGTTGTAGTAGGTATTTTTGTAGCAGTAGTAGCACTAGTACTAGTAGGGGTGGTAGTAGCAGAAGCAGCAACAGTAATAGTAGTAGTAGTAGCAGAAGTAGCAATAATAATAAGGGATAATTACGGGTGACCCCCCGTAATTAGCCTTAATTACGGTTAACCGCCCGTAATTTCCGTAATTACCCCCATCCCCCTCAAATTCGCCGATATTTACCCACAGCCCCCTGATTGTTATTTAATCAAAATTTTGCCAAAAAATTCCGATTTTACCCCTGGTTATTTTTACACATACATCCCTAAAAACTTATTTTTTATATCTAACCCCCCGGATTTCGAAATTTTGCAAATAACACCCCGAAAGAACTCAGATTTACAAAAAAGTCCTCCAAATTCAAATTTTTGCAAATAAACCTCTGTAAATTATTCTGATTTACAGAGAAGTCCCTGAAATTCGAATTTTTGCAAATAACACCCCGTCGCGCGGGCGGGAGCTGAGGAGAAGGCCGGCCGGCCGACAGCGGGAGCGGAGCCGGAGGCTGGGCATGCAGGAGCGGAGGCGGAGGCCGGGGAGCCAGCGCGCCGAAACGCGGGCGCGGACGGCCACGGCCAAGGCCGTTCCACCCCCGCGTGCCGGGGACGGAGGCCAAGGCCGGCGCGCCCGCACACGGGCGCAGGCGAGGACGGCCACGGCCGAGGCCGTTCCGCCCCCACGTGCCTGGGACGGAGGCCAAGGCCGGCGCGCC